>CAUYQG010111388.1:0-30851 GCA_963574415.1 Tarsius wallacei | reverse complement strand
GGATCACCTGAGCCCAGCAGGTCGAGGCTGCGTTGGCCATGAGTGTGCCACTGCAGTCCAGCCTAGGAGACAGAGTGAGACTTCAAACCAAAAAAAAAAAAAAAATCATGTGACGTAATCACTGGGGGAAACTGGATGAAAAGTACACATGACCCTTCTATATTCTTTTTGCAGAGCCTGTTTATCTATAATTACCTCAAAATTAAAAGGTAAATTAAAAAGTTGGATAGAAATTCAAGAAATTGCCTCATCTTTCAATTATTCATAGAAAGAGTAACATAAAAATAAAACAAACGTTTAAAACAAAAATATAGTTAGAAAAACAATGTTATAAATAATATAAAAAAATAGAGGAGAACAAATATAGAAATAGTATATTGAGTTTTAAAACTGAGCACTGACCTTAGATTTGTCATCACTGGATGCTCTTGTGGCTTCATTCAGAGGGACAGCCCCATGTTCCCTTGCCTCTCTGAAAAGTTCATTCACAATTTTCCCAGGTGAAGGCCGAACTATATGTAATCCACTGTATTCACGTTCACTTGAACAAAACCTTTAAACATTATAGTTCATGAATAAAAACTTAGAATAACAGACATAAACTACTTTAGAGTAAAAACCTACATAGTTTTACAAAATAACTTTCATTTAAAAAGAGCATTCCTGTGACTTCTGTGAAAATATTTATCTTTTAAAAAATGGGATTAAGGAAAAGATTAAATAGGAAATCGTTCATATATGCTTTCTCACTGAGTTTGCGAGATTCTAACAGCAAGTTTAGCATCCAGCATGGTAACTGGCTTGCCTGTGTCCTCCCCCAGTTCCTTGTAACTGCTTATCTAGTACATCGCTCTCAAATTTTGCACCTTTGATGTAGTGGGGGAAAGCAGTGCCAACAACCAGAAGCCAGTCCCTTTCCCTAAGAAGCCCACATTCAGTAGAAACCTAGTTAGTGAAGCGATCATTGGACTTAGATTCTAAACTACAGGTCTATACATAAAGGGTTTATTCTTAAAAGATTTTTGGATTGAGAAGAGACCTACTCTATTACAACCCTCTGTGTTTGTTAAAAGTAAATAATTAAGACAAAAATTTTTGGTAAATAATTTCTACTCTGACTCCAATTTTATAAATGGTCCCAGGAAATATAAAAATTTCCTTTACATAAGATTATACCCTACTTGTATCATTTAAGACTTTTTTTCAGTCAAGGATATTGGAAAATATAACCAATGAAGCATCAAAATGGAAACTTCCAATATTAGACAACAATCAAAGCTCATACATTTAACTACTCATACTCTTCAATCCAGTTCCAAATTCACACTGAACTGACCCACAAAACAATGGGGGAAAACTACATCTGCACTGGAGACTAGGAATGGAGGTCACCTTCAAGACTTTCTCCCAAATAAGTATATGCAAAACTGAATACGATAGAGGAAAGAGCAGACCTGCTGTCACTTCACCATAACTGAAGGAAAAAAATCCACCTGGAGAACAAGTGAACACCAGCAGAACCCCCACTAACTGCTGAAGGTTGGAGTGGGGGGTCCACCCTGCCAGTGCTCTGGAGAAATACACCGGAACCCAAGTTCTCCCAGAGCAGAAGCCTATGGGAGCCTTTCTCCTAAGCTTAGACTCAAGGTCCCAGAGTAGCAAGCAAGGCTGAACACTGCCCTAGCTGGCTCTCAAGACAAGCATTCACGTTAGAGAGAAGGAGCCTGACAGCTGATGATTTTAGGCAGCTATGATAAATACAGAAAAGAAAAGCTTCCTGCTGCACCTATCTCTTATAGATTCTCTCCTCCCTTGTCCCAGGTCTCTTATCTAGCAAAGTAAAATAATCATTCTTTTTATCTGTCTTACTGGAAAAATCATTCACAGGAAATGATTTACTAGCTCCTTTATGGTTAGTGATTTTTATTACTTGTTTAAGAAGTCTTTGCCTACCCTAATGTCATGATGATTTTCTATTTTCTTCTAGAAGTTTCATAATGTTTTAATTCCTATATTTGGATCCACAACACATTTGGAACTAATGTTTGCAGGTGGCAAAAGGTAAAGCCCAAGATTTTTCCCCATGTGAACAACCATTTGTCTCAGTAAAATGTAATGAAATTCTCTCCCTTCACTGCTCTGCAGTGTCATCTTTGTCATAAGTCATGTGTAGTTGTTTATGTGTGTCTGTGATTCTAGGTTATCTGTTTTGGCCCGTTGGTTTACTGTCAGTCATTATTCCCTCAACTATCACAGTCCTAGAGTAAGTCTTTATATCTAGTAGTATAAGTCCTCAACTTTGTTTTAATTCCATGAAGAATTAAATAAATGTTCTGGCTATTATTTTTTTTCAGGGTGTAGGGAGCACCAAAAATATTAACCACTGAAGCAATTCTGTATGCTCATACAAACTAACTTACTAAATATAAATATAAAGGGATAAAATTCCCTTTAATTAGCAGAAGGATCAAGAACAATACAATTTCTGATTCCTAATACATTGGAGATTCCTTTACCAACTACAAATCTCCCAAATTTAGAGACCTAGACGAGGCAATATTGGTCACTGTATTTTCAATCAACAAATACTTGTTGAATGCCTGCTATATGCAGAACATTGTTCTAGGTATCCAGCATTAAATAAAACAAAATTCTTGTCTTTATGGAGCTTATATTCAAGTAGAGTCAGTCATTCAAAACAAGTTTTACACACACACACACACACACACACACGCACGCACACACACTGTTTGTATTTTCCTAAAGCTTAGAATTTATCAGTTTGCTTAAATAAATAAATAACTTGGCTAGGTGCAGTGCCTCATGCCTAAATTCCAGCACTTTGGGAAGGTGAGGCAGGAGGATTGCTTGAGCCTGGGAGTCTGAGACCAGCCTAGGCACAAATCAAGATCTCATCTCTACAAAAAAAGTAGCCAGATGTGGTGGTGCCCGCTTGTAGTCCCAGCTACTCGGGGGCCGAGGCAGAAGAATCACTGGTGCCCAGGAAGTCAAGGTTGATTTTGCCACCGCACTCCAGCCTGGGCAATAGAGAGAGACCCCAATTCAAAACAAAAAAACTATTGAAACAAAAAATCCTGCCACTTATAGGATATGGTTCAACCTGTGGAGAATACATTATATTGTATTGTAATATTAAATCTTCCAATCTGGCTGGGCTTGATGGCTCAGCCTGTAATCCCAGCACTTTGGGAGGCCGAGGAGAGTGGACTGTCTGAGCCCGCGGGTTTGAGGCCTTCCTGGGCAACTTGGTGAGACCTTGTCTCTACAATAAGTCAAAAATTAGTTGAGCATGGTAGTATGCGCCTGTAGTTCTGGCTACCTGGAAGGCTGAGGCGGAAGGATCGCCAGAGCCCAACAGTCGAGGCTGCGGTGGCCGGGAATGTGCCACTGCACTCCAGTCTGGGTGACAGAGTAAGACTCCAACTGAAAAAAAAAAAAAATCTTCCAATCCTATAGGCCACCCTACTTTTGGGTTTTCTGTGTTACAACAAATGTGTTATAGTTTTCTGGTATTGGTTGCAGTTGACAGATTTAATCCTAGGCATTTGCTATTTTTCAATATAAATGCTATTTTTAAAAAACATAGCTTCCTAATTATTTTACTTGTATATAGAAATTTTCTAAATATTGACCTTTTATTCAGGAACACTGATCTTGCTAAACATATTGCTAAATCAAGTAGTTTGAAGAGTTTTTTTGGTGTTTTCTTTGTATGCAATCATGCATACAAAGAAATAAGTTTTATTTCTTTCCTTCCAATTTGTATACTCTTGTTTTCCTTACCTCACTGTGCTGACTAAACCCTACAGGGCAGCTGAGTGAATATAGTGATAGGGCTACCTTTGATATGTTCCCAACTCCAAAGAAAATCTTTCACTGTTACTGTTAAGTGTGCTTTTCACTGTAGGTTTTCTGTAGCTCCTTTAAAATCAGATTAATCTGATCCCTTTATTCTCAGTTTGCTGTGTGCTTTTAAAAATTGTGAATGTTGTGATTTTATATTATATTTTAATCAGCTTCAGTAGTAGTACTTCTTGCCTGAAGGACTGTCTCACCTGTTATTAGTTTAGCTGCATCAGCTTTCTTTGGTTAATGTTTGCATGGTACATTTCTCTTTTCAATTTCTCTGTGTCCTTATATTTAACATTTACCTTTCATAAGCTGCACAGAATATGTTTTTCATTCAACCTGCCTATCTCTCTGTCCTTTAAACAGATTTTTTTAACCATTTGTCTGTAATGTAACTATTTTGCTTTGTTTTTTTGAGACAGGGTCTCGCTCTGTCACGCAGGCTGGAATGCAGTGTCATGATTACGGCTCACCACAGCCTCCAACTCGTGGGCTCAAGAGATCCTCCTGCTTCAGCCTCCTGAGTAGCTGGGACTACAGGCATGTACCACCACACCCAGCTAATTTTTAAAAATTTTCTGAGAGACAAGATCTTGCTATGTTCCCAGGTTGGTCTTGAACTCCTGGGCTCAAGTGATCCTCCTGCCTTAGCCTCCCAAAGTGCTGGGATTATAGGCATGGGCCACCGTGCCCAGACTTAATGTAACTATTGATATAGTTGAGTATATATTTAAAATCAAATTATGCTTTATGTTCCTTATTCTCTGCTTACTTGTCTTCTGTTGAATTAGTCAAATAACTATTGTTTTACTTCCCTTATTAATTATATTTTATTTTTATTTTAGATACTGACCCAGACATTATGACATGCAATCCTCACTTCTTAGAGTCTAATATAAATTACAATACTTTTAAAAACCATTATCAATTAATAAAAGAAACTCACAATTTTAGAATGAATTTAAGTAGTAGCAATATTAATAGCAGGCAAAGTAAAAGTAAAGGCATAAACATGACATGGTACAAATAGGACAATTTTATATCTATTAACTGTTTATTTCACTTATTTAGCCATCTTGTTAGATTTTAAACTCTATGAAGTCAAAGTCACCACATTTTACAACGCCAGCAATATTCAGAGTAACTGGCACAGCTAAAATTGCTGAATGAATAAATTCATCCTCAAGGAGACACAATAATTATTCTTTGTAAACTGACTAGTTAAAATTTATGAAAATAAAACCATTACTACCTTTACCTAAATAAGGGAAAACATAGGCAAAATTAAACCATCTGATATATTGTTTTAACCATACAGTCCCATTTTTACCTGAACTTTTTTCTATTTTTTTTAAACTTCTGAGGGAGTTGATGTTTAAACTGTCAAGATTTGTTTTTTTCTTATACTAATAACATTTTTATAACAGATTTTAATGTCCCATTAATTACTTCAATTCAGCAATAATGTGATCACTGTAACCTTTCATTAAGTGCTTCTACTGATGTCAATTTATAAGGAACCACTCAGAGAAGCAGTAATAAGAATAAAACAATTCTTATTTCATGAACCTGGCATTATTTGACAACTGAAGATAAACATGAATTGAAGACTTCAATCTCCTTTGTCAATCTCGTTAGCTCCTAATGATTACCCAAACCGTCCACCTATCATCTGCACCTGGTGCCCACACTTCCCACGCACTTGCTCCCTTCGGTAAGATTTTTACTCCCATTTTCCCTGCTCAACCTGTTTCATTCAAAGATTCTCAGTTACCTTCTAATTGTCAAACCCAAAATACTTTTCTGTTATTGCCCACTTTCTGCAATGTTTGACCCTCTTAAGGCTAGTCGTCTTCTTTTCCTCACTTCATATTTGAACTGTCTCTCCTGGAGTTTCATAATACCAAATTCATTGCTTGTTTCTTTGCCCAGTGATATCCAATGACTCCGCCTTTATTTTACTGAGTTTTCTTCCTAATTTATAGGCCTAATTAAGTATGCCTATATTCTTGTCTCCTGTTCTACTCTATTTAAATTCTTTTGATCATCAAAATATTTATCCACTTCCAAAGGTAACTCTATACAGCTATCTCCTGTATATATGTTTGACAATCCTCTTATTTATGCTCCTGTCCTGAATTTAAAAGCACCTACTGGATAAGTCTACTTGAAACAAGTTCATCATCTCCAAAAGTAAAGCCATATTCCACACATGAACTCTCCCATTAATGGCCGCATTTTTCCCTGTATCTCAAATGAAAAACCTCCAAGTGTTCTCTCTTCCCATCACACTTACTCTCTATCCCATGTCATTAAGTTTCTACAGTGAATTCCTTGAAAGTATCCTACAATTTCGCTCCCTTTCTTCTGTTCACACCACCTGAATCCAAAGTTTCCTCTTCCTTAGATGACCTCAATCGTTGTCTCCTTGATTTATTTGCCTCTTTATCCTGTTCTTCTATTGCCATTAATTTTATATAGTATTGTCTATCCTATTTTCCTAAAAGGATATAATAACAACTAATATTTACCAAGAGGTGACTATATGTTAATTTAAACCATAATAATGTTATTATCCCCATTTTACAGGTGAGAAAACAAATTTAAATAACTTGCCCATTGATGAAACCTTATTAGAACCGAGAGCAAAAAATTTTACAACTGAGGTATGTCTATCTCTAGCATCAGAGCTTTTAACACTATATTATAGTTTTATCATTAAATTTACATTTTAAAGCATACTGGCTTGTCACTGCCTTCTACACAAGTGCAACTCCTTTTCTTGGCTTTCAAGGTTGTATCCAGGACAGGCTACATAATTTATGGGACCCAGTGCAAAATGAAAATGTGAGTTTCCTTGCTCAAAATTTATTAAGAATTTCAGACAGTAAAAGCAAAGCATCAAAGCAAGAATGGAGCCCTTCTAAGAGTAAGGCCCTGTATGACAGCAAAGGTCCCATGCCCATGAAACACTTCCTGGCTGCACCCCCACTCACCCAACTGTATTTGCCACTAGGTTACTAAAGTTCTGCTGGTTCCTTTTCTGATTACTCTGGTTCTTTTGGTTATTTTCTCCCGCGTGCCTCTTCATTCCCTGAATTTTGTTCCTTGTCTTCTGTGCTTTATCTAAATCCTAGTAATCTTTTAAGGCCCCACCAAGAACCAACTCTGTGCTAGGCACTTTATATTCTTTATCTCATTCAATTCCCAAAACAGTACTGCCATATAGTGAATTGTAAAGGACATTTCTTTAGGTTGTTTGTGATATGTAACCTTTCATATATGAATATGTTAAAATAAGCATCAGACTATATATTCTGAGGGTCTTTCTTACAGATTATGTAACTCCTCTTGGAAACTAAACATATAGAGCATATTATGTCTAGAGTCTAAGATAATGAAAATATCTTGACTTAAAATGACAATAAAAAGACAATGGCTTGGATATCTAATATTGCCAGGGAGGTAAACCATGAAAATAAGCACTGCTTTCTGTACCAAACAAATCAGTAAAATACAATGAAATTTGGTAAATGTCCATAAGGCATATGATATCAGAATGCAGTACATATTTAGTGTCAGAAAACACCATACTTATAATTCTAGAGATCAAAGTATGGCACGAAATCCTTAAGAACGGATTATCAAATTACAACTACTAAAGACAACACTTTCAGAGAGCATATAAGAGGTAAAACTCTTAGCAATTATTTTTGAAAAGCAAGGAAAATATTAATATATTACATCTTATTACAAGAACTCAAATATTTTGACTTGCTACGAGAGCAAATTAAGTCATTCAACATATGCTCAATCTGGGCAACCAATGGCCAAATTGTGAATGACTAAAACGTAAGTACACAAATATATGTGCTTTCAAAACTTGAAAGAATATACAAGTTAAGGAAGCAGTTAAAAATATACATTTTATATATAAAAATATAAATACTTTATATTTATAAAAATAATTATGTGGGCAACCCCCTCGGATCCCCTCCCACTAGGGCGTTTTTCTGCCCTCTCAATAAATCCTGCTTTCAAAAAAATAATAAATAAATAAGTAAATAAATATCTATATAATATTAAATAAAAGGAAAGATTAAATATTCAAACAGCGCCAAGATACCAACCTGCTGATTACAAAAGACAAACTGTACTTTATAAAATGCAGTGATGTGATGATGGTGGAAAAACTAATGGTGGAAAAACCTAAAAAACTAATGGTGGAAAAACCTGAAATTGTATGACTCCTTAAGTCATATAATAGCAGACAATATCACTTATGTAGCATTCTTAACAAAAATGTTTAACAAGAATCTAATTATTAGGAAACAATGATCTAGAATGGAGACATTTTAGAAGACATGTGGCCTAGATGCTTCAAAAAAGTCAATGTAATAAACTTTAGACTATGTAGCTGAGCTAAAAACAATCAACAAAAAGATGGGAAGAATGTTCTGGATTTAAAAATTCAAAACAGGAATAATCAAAAGTTATGCATGACCCTTGGTTAATCCTTTATCCAAACAAAAGACTATAATCTGACTACAGACTTTATATTAAATGATATTATGAAGTTACTGCACAATAAGGTTATAAAAGAATATGTGATTAATCTTAGGAGATGCATGCTGAAGTATTTAGAGGTGAACTGTCATGATGGCTACGGTTCTCTTTCGAACAGTTGAGGAAAAAAGAATTGCACACGCATGTGCACAAGTAAATGTTATAACATGTTAACGACTGGTGAACACAAGTGAAGCATATATAGTATTTATTCACTCTACTAGTCTTTTAATTTTCTGTGGATTTGAGAATTTGTAAAATAACAATAGGGGAAATTATAAATAAAAAATGTGAAATAGTGAGAAACAAAATAAAATAATTTCTAGTGAATTTTTCAACTTTTGGTAAGCTTACAGACTTTCTGAGAAAGAGATATAATGGGAAAATTCAAGTTTCTTCCCAGGGATGAGATTTGCAGTATCAAAGAGATGTTAATAAAAATATTCCTAGCAACAAGAAAACTTACTGAAATAAAATATACCCAATTCTCATCTCTTAAATTCTCACTTTTTTTTTTAATGGTTCAGGGATTTTAACACCAGTAAGTACTATATAGGAGGTCACATACTATACAAGTCATCACCTAACAGAGGCAGAGACAGACTCCAGAAGTCAAAGATTATTATTTTTTGAGAGAGGATGTCACTCTGTTGCCCAGGCTGAAGTGCAGTGGCATGATCTTGGGTCACTGCACCCTTGACCTCCTGGGCTTAAGCAATCCTCCTGCTTCAGCCTCTGACGTAGCTGGGACTATAGGCGAGCACCACGATGTCTAGCTATTTTTTTTTTCTTTTATTCTCTGTAGAGACATGAGGTCTTGCTATGTTGTCTAGTCTGGTCTCAAACTCTTGGCCTCTAGCAATCTTCCTATTTCAGCCACTCAAAGCACTGGGATTACAGGAATGAGCTACTCTGCCCAACTAGAAGTCATAGATTCTTTTTTTTTTTTTGAGTTGGAGTCTCACTCTGTCGCCCAGACTGGAGTGCAGTGGCACGCTCTCGGCCACAGCAGCCTCGACCTACTGTGCTCCCGCAATCCTTCCGCCTCAGCCTTCTAAGTAGCTGGAACTACAGGCACGTGCTACCACGCCCGGCTAATTTTTTGATTTATTGTAGAGATGAGGTCTTGCCAAGTTGCCCAGGCAGGTCTTGACCCCGCGGGCTCAGGCAATCCACTCACCTCAGCCTCCCAAGGCGCGGGATTACAGGCTGAGCCACCGAGCCTGGCTAGTCATAGATTCTTAAATGGAGGATGAAAGACCCACAGAAGCTCCATGGATGACCTTTAAGAAACACATGAACCCTTAACAATGACTGACAAACTTGCCAATAAATGTTGTTTTGGGAGGAGAGAGGCTGGTTTTCATCAGATCCTCAATGTGCCCTATTACTAAAAAATACTAAAGAACCACTATGCCCAAGAAAAACAGTATTCTGGATACAATACTTACCAAAATCATTTTAAGGTGATTTTCCCATAGGATTTTTTTTTTAGCTTTCTGACTGTAAAAGTTTTAGGAATAGTGCCTAAATGATATTTCTTCTATTTATAGTACTTAAGTAATATTTAAGAAATAATTGTATATTTTTACCAAATCTGCCTTGATCTTGGAAGTAAATAGTAATTTTTTAAAATTATTGGAGAAACCTCAGAAAAGGCCATCTGAAAGAATTTGGAATTAGTGAACTAAAAAGAATTATAATTTCTTTTAAAATAAAACAAAACTTACCGCTGAGGTGGTGTTCGTGGGCTCTTAAAGACTGCAGCTTTAGGTCTATCAGACTTGGAAGATTTGCATTTCACTTCATCTTCATATAATTCTGCCAAAGCCAACTACATAATAACAAGCTTGTTATAAAGTATAACACTGGGAATAAACTCTTCCATACAACTAAAAGTGATGAATACAACATTAACTTGAAACTGAGTGTTGACTTTTCATGAAAAAAAAATGAAGGCTGCTGCTTCAGAAGATGATTCCTTTCCAAAACACAAGGGAACACCCCAAAAAACCAAAATTATTTTTTAGAGGGCAAGCCCCTTATAGTACAGGCTTCCTCCACTAGGTAATTGTTCTAGGAACCATCAGCATCAGTGTACCAGCTAGAGCTGTTGTGAAAGGCAGCATTCGGCTTCAGTAAATTTTATTTTGGAGATTCTTTCAACACATTTGCCCATTTCATGATGGGTGATTTACAAGTGCACCTGCCCACACCATGCTGAGTGTTCAGCAGTTTTGTTTTTGTTTTTTTGAGTTGGAGTCTCACTGTCACCCAGGCTGGAGTGCAGTGACACACTCACGGCCACCCCAGCATTGACCTGCTGGGCTCAGGTGATGCTTCTACCTCAGCCTTCCAAGTAGCCGGAACTATAGGTGTGCGCTACCATGCCTGGCTAATTTTCTTATTTATTGTAGAGATGAGGTCTCGCTAAGTTGCCCAGGCTGTTCTTGAACCCACGGGTTCAGGCAATCCTCTTGCCTCGGCCTCCCAAAGTGCTGGGATTACAGGCTGACCCACTGAATCCAGCCCCATTTTTGACCAAAAACGGCATGACCCCCATGTCTTATCCTCCGTATTCACCCAGTCTCACTCCAAGAGACTTTTTTTGTTTCCCAAGAAGTCCTCCCAAAAAAAATGTTTTGCTGATGTGGAAGAGGTGAAACAATAAATGGCAGAAGCACTAAAAGATAGCCAAATTGATGAGTTCAAAACTGTTTTGAGCAGTGGAAAAAGTGTCTCAATAGGTGCATTGTATCAGACTGAGAATAATTTGAAGACAATTGAAATTTAAACACATAAGAATACTCAATTTTTTATAAATAAATTCCAGAGTTTTTCGGGTCTACATCTTTCACTGCATCTCTCATTTTATAAACTAACCAAAATGCCACATATATTAGAATAACTTTAAGTCATAATAATTATTTGATCATTTTCAATTAACTATTCAGCAGTTTCAAAAACTGTGTAAGAAAACAAGCCATTTTCAAATTTGGGCCTACATAATTCTCCTATAATCTTTTAAGAATTTTGAACATGTTTCACACTCATGTCAGCTTCTTTCATCAAATCTCTTAATTTGAATGAGCTGTTTAAGTTTTCAAAATTCAAGCACATAAAGCAATTTCTAAAGTATCCTGTAAAAAAGACTATGGGACATATAAATTTCATCAAGATTAGGAAAATTTAGAAAGCAATATTATCAATCTAAATTATACATTATAGATTATAGATGTATGGCTGGATATTCTCAAAAGGAAATAAAACCATATTTGTTCTTGAAATCAAATTTTAAAAAATAATCCAAAAATTTCAGTATTATTTTTTCTGACTTCTTACATCTTTGGACATCTCAAAAACATGACCCTATGGCTACTCAATTATAATTGACATGACAAACTTTGGGTTTTTTTCCTCCAAAAACCAAAACAAAACAGATAAAGTGCTCCTTTTAGAAGCACAAGATATATGAACACTACCTCCATGGTTTCTTTACTCAGTAGAAACAGAAGAACAGGGAATTGATTCTCTGAAAATTCTATTAGTTGATTCTTTGAAAATTCTGTTAGTCAACTTTTAAAATATATACAAAGAAAAAAATGAAAACCTCTATTCTACTCTCTCTAGTTATTTTTTATCCTTGCTCCCAGCCCATATGATAATTTTCATATTTCTAACATGGCAATTCTGCTAAAATCCAAATTATAAAAATGCCTTGTAATTTAAAAGGAGGGAATTCAGATCCTAACCTGGGCATTTACTGTGTGATCTTAGGCAGATTAAAGTTCTCTAGGCCTTAGTTTTCACATCTTCATATGCCTATAAAAAAACCACCTTAGAGGGTTGTTTGAAGACTTAAACAACTGTGGGAGGTAAAGCTCAAAGCACACACTCCATCATTAGAAGTTATTATTTTAAAAATATCAACAATGATTTGCATTGTTTCATTTTCCCCAAGACTTAATTTCCTCCTGCACTGTTATCGACATATCTCCTTATATTCCTTTACTACCTCATCCCCTCCAAAACAAAAACAAAAACAAACTAGAGAGGAGAATCAAACACAGACACACAGATATGTGCATGCGTGCGTACATACACACACACTATGACTAATGGCTTGGGTCTAAGGTTTTCAGAAATTTTACCTGCCTAAAACCTTTTTAAAATGGTATTTCTAAATGGATTTCCTCCTGAGCCAATTATTTTACCTTAGCTCTATGAATTAGTAACTTTCATGCTACTCCTATTCTTATCAATGAAAATGTCATCTGTATTTCAAAGGCCTTTCTAATTTTCTTAATGAAATATCTTTTCGAAATTCTCATAGCATACGATATCCCCCAATGACATTTTTATTTTAGTATCTGGTTTTATTTTGAGACAGGATCTTACTCTGTCACCCAATCTGGAGTGCAGTGTCATAATCATAGCTGACTGCAGCCTCCTGGACTTAAGCAATCTTCCTGCTCAGCCTCCTGAGTAGCTGGGTCTACAGGCATATTCTGGCACACTTGGTTAATTTTTAAATTTTTTTTGTAGAGATGGGATTTGCTAGGTTTTCCAGGTTGGTCTCAAACGCCTGCCCTCAAGCAATCCTCCCACTTCAGACTCCCCAAAATACTGGGATTACAGGCACGAGTCACTGCAATATCGGTGACATTTACATTAAACATTATGTTGTCATTCCTTGTGTTCTTTTGCTATTTTATCCCCCCACCTAGATTTTAAGTTTCCCAAATTATTTCTAATATAGTACTTAAGAGACAAATTCACATTGAATTATGTAAAGACTACAGTATAACATAGAGATATAGACAGATGACTCTAAATGGAGATTATATCTGCTACACAGTTTTGTGCTGTTTTCTGTTTTAAGAAGATTTGAATAAATGCTTCCAATTAAATAATAACTTTCTTTTGTGATTCAAATAATGCCTTTTGATTCCATGGAATGTGGAACACATGTCAACAAAACAGGAATACGAGAAAAATGCTATTATAAGGGAGTCTACCTAGATGAAAGATCCTAGTTATTAATAGTACATCATTAACTTATTCGAAATAAGTGATATTTAGAGGGAGTTGATGTGGCATCATATGCAGAGGTTTATTAGTAAATATTATAAAGAAATTTAATTTATAGCATTTAACATAGCAGACAACATCACACCAAAAAAAGAAAATGGTAATTTAAACTGATAGAAATTAACTGAAGTACTGGTCAAAACCAATAATACAGAGAATGAAATATGTAAATAGAGTATTGATAATTTTTCCTCTAGAATTTGAAATGTGAATAACTGAAAGCAAAGTAATTGAGTGAGAAAATCAAGTATATAGCAAAAGACTAAAAGCACTGGAATTCTCAGCCTTAGAGTGAAAAATTCTAGAAGCTATAATAATGGTCTATTACACAGAATAACAACATCCGCATCACTTGGGAACTTGTAAGAAATGCACATACTCAGGGCCCACTTTAGACCTAATGAGTTAGACTCTGGGGTGGGGCCCAGAAATCTCTAACAAGCCTTCCAGGTGATTCTGATGCACACTCAAGTTGAGAACCAATGGTATGGAACAATATTATTCTACAGACTAGGACATTTCTGGCAATCAGACATTTTAATTCTTTTCTCACAGTACCTAGTATCAAGCTCAAGACTAACCTTAATAGGTACTGAAGTTACCCCTATTCCCATCCACCCTCCATTTGAATCCGTCTGGAAACAGAGTATGTGGAGGAAAACTCAACAGAGCATACAATCATTAACCATGTTTCTGTGGATGGCTGAGGGGCACCAAAGAGACACAGATCTCTGAAAACAATTCAGAAATACTACTGATGAGGTTCCTACACAGATGAGGTTTCTAGACTTAGTTTTGTCACTAACAATCCCACCCCTAACCTTCCCAATGACCATTTCCCATTTTCGGGGGTGGGGGGAGGGGCAGAGAATGAAGGGAACTAAGGAAATCCACTCTTTTTTGAGTCTGCAGTTTGAAAGTGGGAGGCTCCCAGTGCTGGGAGGCCTTTTGGGAAACTACTATGCAGCTTTCCTCTGGTGGTACCTGGAATGATCCCTTCTAATTTAGATGCTGACAAACTCTACACTGCATGGCAGCTAAAATACACTTATTTAGGGGTACTTGCGCTTGTCTAAATTAGTAATACACTGTCTCTTTCCTCACCCTGAAAGACTCTTTGAGCAAACTATTAGGGAAGTAAGAAATATCGACCAAACACTGTACTAACTGGGTAACTCTTAATATAAGCATGTCTAGAGTAAGCAATAAAAGGATAATCCATAAATAATCAATATCCAAGAAACCACTTGGGAAGAACATAATTCCTTCAAACATTTGATACATACTTCATTTCTTGATATGTCATCACTTTGGCTGTTTTCAAGTTTCTTTGCAAATTCTTCATATTCATATTAAATTCTAAAGGAAAGATTATCAATACTTAGATACTGTTTTTGATACACCAAATCATATTCATAAAGAAATCAGCTATATTCCTACTGACGTACCCACCAGAAGTAGTTAATTTTTTTTTTAAGTCCCTATTTTCTAATTTATGGTGCAAATGAAGGTATTCTCACAATTAGCAACATCTGCCAGAATATCTCCAACCATTAGTCATCTACTCCACGGAATTAAGTCTGTAAAATATTTGCCAAGTATCAGGTGGTCATTAACCAAGCTCTTCTCACTTTTCATAAAATTGATTTAAATTAGGGAAAGGATGGTAAATTACAAAGTACTGTACTAACCTTAATGGCATCAGAATGAACTAACCAGTGAAAGTCACAGCATTTTTCTCCTTTAAGGGAACGGAACCAAATAATTGCCAAGTAAGTACTGAGCCAGGATAATATGATAATTGTGCACAGGCCCTTTACAGACATTATTTATCTATTTACTTATTTATTTTTAGAAACAGGATCTCACCTAGTCCCGCAGGCTGGTGTACAGTAGCAGGATCATAGCTTACTGCAGCCTTAAGCTCAGTGGTTCCAGTGATACACTCATTTAATCCTTACACTATGCCACTACTACCCTCAGTTTACCCTCAGACACTGAGGATCAGAGAGGTTAAGACATTTTTTTCTAAATTCACACAACTACTAAGTGGCAGGATCAAGAGGCAAATCAAAGTTGGCCTGACCATTAATTCAACTTTTTCCCAATACCACATGTTGCCTCTCAGTGATGTTGGTCTATAACAGAATAGATGAGGTAGATAATAGCTTCCGTTTCCTTAATTCTGTTTAGTATTACCAAATCAGCTATGTGCACTAGAACTATTTATTTTACACTGAGTTACTTCCTAACCTTTCACTGATCTCTCCATTCTCCAAATTCTTCTCTGCTTATTTTGGCACCCAAACACACTCCATCTTAAAATGTTATAATAAGTGCATTTGTAACCTATTTCTCAAAAGAAAATCTGTGGCCTTCCAGAAGTGCAAAAATGTCTTTTGCACTTATATACCTTTCAACAGTATCCAGCACGGCTGTGGATTTGACGTCCTATTTATCTCATGCCCCAGAGCTTAGCAGTATGTTACACGGACAGTGGTCAATCTGTTTGTTCAAACACGAAGACTGAAGGTATGGCTATAAAGTAATGAAGCAGCAGAACTACCAAGGTTTGTGGATTCACTCTCATTTATTGTTACAGCTCCTTACAGATGTTTACTTGTTGACATTTTATCAATGGTCTTACAAGGAGACAGAACAAAAGCCTAAAATGAGCTGAGTGGTGTTAGCATTTGGTAAAACAGGATTTCGTGCACTCCTATTTAGTGAATATCAGTGTCCCCTAACATTACAAAGTCTCATTTCCCCGTCTCTTACGGGCAACGCTTTATAGACTGGACCTTTTACAACTAGGCCGTACAGCCCTAGGATGGATCGCTCTAGTTCACCCTTTTAAAGAGAAAAGCCGCTTAATGAAAAATAACCATTCTGATATTTAAGTTAAGAAGACAGAACAACAAAGCATCCAAAACAACAAAGAACAAACCAGCACACGGGTCATGACTTTTTAAGCGATGGCCTCTGTCCCGACGGCCACAGCCAAGCTTTCTTCAGTAGAAAGTCTCACGAAGGAAGCATCAAGCGGTGACCCACCCAACTGACCCCGGAGCAGTCGCTTTTTCCATCGTACATGGGGTGGAAGGGAAACGAGGCATGGGCGCTCGACACGGGCTCGGGCACTTGCTCCCACGACCCAACACCGTGCGACGCACCGACCCGGGGAGACCCCCGCGGCCCCGGAGTCACGATTTTGTCCCCGGCCGGGGTCCGGCAAAGGCTCTGCCGAGGCCAGAGGCCGCCTGCGACTCGCACCTGCCGGCGCCCGTCCCCGCCCGCGCCCGCTGCCGCGCGCTGTCCCTCCGCTGCCCGCCGCACCTGCAAATCCCGCGCGCTCGGGGGCCGCGGCCCGGAAGACCTCCTCTCTTCGCCGGGCCCGGGGCCGCCGCCCTCCGCCATCTTCCGCCCGCTGGCGGCGCCGGCCGCAGACGCGCCTCCCGCGACTTCCGGGGCCGGTTGCCGGGCAACCGCTGGAAGGGCGGGGCCGTGCGAGGTACGTGCGCGCTCCCGCTCCCCGAGAGCGCGTTCGCCCTACTTCCGGTTCCGGCCCACCTGGGCATTTACCTTTTTTTCCTGGAAGGGGAGACGCTTGAAGGCGCTGTAGACCACCCTAGAGGGCGGCATAGACTTGCAGGTCGTTTCACTCAACGATGAAAACGTCCTCTGGAGGTTTTTCTGGTGAAAACTGCACCTCCTCTTGTAGACTTGGTCAGATTTTCTCGTTTTTCCTGTCAAGGACTGGATGGTACGTTGCCCCCAGCTGGATGGTGAATTGCCACCAGTTCACACAGAGGGAATTGGTATTGAGGGTCAAAAACACCCTGTAAATACCTGGCATAATACACCCACACCAGAACCCGAGGCTATTAAAAGCCTTCCTCACTGAACTGAGGTCGATTTAAACTGTCTTATCTCAGGCACTTTTATGCCCAAGGCAGGCACAGGTAAAATGGAAATAGCGTCGGTCATTATGAAACTCACAGTCTAGTGGGGGGAAAGAGAGAGATAAACGGATAAGATGCAATTTGCAGCAGCGCTTTGCTGGAAATGTTATGAGGGAAGTGTGTGGCCTGCCTGGGAGTATTCCGTTGGAGGGCAGGTGCTGGAGTTGAGAGCATGCCGCCTCAAGCTTTGGCATATTGATTATTTTGAGCTAAAGGCACTTGGAAAACATCAGGTGCAAGAACAGCCCTCCGACCTTCTTTTTCTTCCCAAAAGCAGGAAAAGAAACTACCTGGGGAAAGACCGTCTCCCTAGACCAGGAGGAAAGATGCTTATCACCAGAGAAGGGGGTTTTGGCCGAGAGAAATCATTACAGACCTTGTTAAACTAACCCCTATCTTCCACAATTAGTTACTCTTCCACAATTGCCTCTCTTTATTCAACCTAATATATAAGCGCTTAGGTCTAACCCAAGTCTTGGGTCTTCATTTTCCTGTGAGGACATCCGTATGCGTGTAAAGTTTTATTAAATCAAATTTGTATGGCAGTTTAATTCTTGGGCCCAGCTAGAGAGTGTGAGATAATAGAGGAGAAAAGTTTTCTCCCCTACAGTACATTCTGTGTATAATTTCATTTATTCCTCTCCAAGTCAAGTATTATTATTAGCTTGTTACACCTGAGGAAACCAGATGATAAAGATTAAATTCACCCTGTAGTACATGGCAGTATCAGATAGGAAGCCTTGCGTTTGCTGTCCTGCTACTCTCAAATACAACATTCTTTCTTAGAAATCCCTGACACTTAAAACAAGAAATGCCCCACAGAGTCAAACATATTTTAGCTGAGTCTTGAAGGGGAAGTACTTCCAGTAGAAATACTGAACCAGAAAGGACCACAGGTAAAGGCAAGGATATGTGAAAAGGCATAGAGTTTTCAAATATCATGTTCATGTCAGCAAAACACTAAGTGGTTTCAGCTTAGAATTGATAAAAGATGGTTATGGGTTGGTAGGGAGTAGATAGATCTAGACTGGATATGTAGACTAGAGGCAAATTCTGAAAGATCTGGCCTTTAATTAGAGATTGAACTTTACTCTTTGGGCCAGTTATTCTCAGACATTGATATACATTATAATCACTTCTTCCTTCCCCTCTTCAGGAACTCAGATTTAATTGGTGTGGGGTGGGACTCAGGCATGATATTTTTTAGGTGGGACTCAGGCATGATATTTTTTAGGATGCTCCCCAAGTGGACTTTGTTACTGGCCATGACAGTGTTCCTGGTACCGGATTTACCCTTTCACTCTTAACAACTAAAACTCAGCAAAATATATAATACAACTTTCTTGAAATTTCTTCAGGGCACTTCTTGACACTCTCTTCTTACCTACCTAATAATTCCCTTAGAGATTCTGCTTACATTTCATCTTCTGTCCACTCTCTAAGTGATGATGTTTCCTAGGGTTTTGCCTTTGGCCCTCTTATTTTCTTCGTGTGTGTATTTTTCCACATTCAACATCAGCCAGTCTCATACCTACCGGTTACACGTAGTTGATTTTCCTTACAGTAGTTATATTCTCCTTATTCACAGTAGTTTTGAGAATTGCTGAACACTGAATCATTTCTACTAAGGGAAATACTAGGGGAAATACAGAGAGCTGCCCTGAGGGCATCTTCATCAACTGCTCAATACATAACCTTGTTTTATGTCTGTTTCTGTTTAAAGACCCCATATTTAATATATATCATTGATTCACTAACATTGAAGTCATAGCCACTACTAGTATGATAGCTCCTGCCTGAAGGAAGCCTACCTAACATATGTGCGTCTCTATAAGGCACATCACAGCCTCTTGCACTCAGAATTCCCAGATAGCACTTCAGCACTACACTTGGGAGCCATTTTAAAGAGCAGAATCACCAGCAAAAAGCACACATGTGAAAAATGAAGGCACCAAATAGGTTATGGAAAGAAAACTTCTTTCTAGTAGAAGAGCTGAAACAAGTCAAAGTGTTTCCTTGTTTTACTTCAGCGAGGAACATGTTCATCTGGCAACTCATTTTTTTGCTTCCTTGTGCATGTCTGAAAATGATCACAAAAACACCGCAAGTATTTGTTTGAGGGTTACAAATAAATTTTAGTGAGCAGGTGAATATGCAAATAAGGAATATGCAAATAGTGAGGACTGACTGTATATAGATCCTCAAATCTTTTTTCAGTACCAGCTCTTTCCATTACTCCAGACATGAATTTCAGTCTTTTCAACTAATTTTTCCATTTGGATGTTTCAAAAACATTGTGTATCAAACTAAACCTCTGGTTTTGTCCTACAAACACGCTTTTTCATTTCATCATGTATTAGATCACCATCCAGTTTCAACTAGAAATCACAGTAATTTTTAATTCATCTTTTACCTTTAACCTCACAGCTTATTGTTTACCAAATCTTTCAATTTTTCCTCCGGAGTATCTCTTCAGAATGTTGAACTTCCGCCAATGCATTCCACAGTCTTCAGACATCCACCTAGGCTGTCACATGAGCTTCCCAACTGATCTCGCTACTTCCATTCTAACCTTCATATTTTTGCCAGAGAGGAGGTCTCTCTAATGGAGCAAGAGGACACCTTAACTCTTGTCCAGGGTCTTGACTTCACTGCAGGAAAGAATTCAAGGACAAGTCATCAAGTTGGCATGTAAAGCAAAGAGTTTATTAAGGAGAAAGTACACACTCAAAGGGAAAGGAAGTGAGTGTGGCCAGTCTTGACAGCTGCCCTGAGGGCATCTTGGAGGCTGGTTTTTATCTCCTTTACCTTTGGGGAGTTTGTTGGGAGGGTGTGAGGGTCCTGAGGGCTATAGATTTGTCTTTATTTGGGCATCCGAACTGTGTGATGAGCCTATGTTCTGCTTACAACTGTGCGGTACTCAAGAAAAGTGAAGGACCTGCTTTGCTTTACTGTCTCCAACCATAAACACCCTGGAGGTGTTTTACAAATTTTTATCTACTTGCTTTCTGCTTCATGTAGGGCAAATCAGAAGCCATATTTTCCTGTGCTTGCTAGGCTGCCTTAGTATCTCTCTGAGTTATTTTTCAAAAGCACAGACTATCATGTTGCTCCTTTGACGTCAACCCTGCCACCTAGCAGAGGATAAACACCAACTCCTTGTTATGGAATGTAAAGATACCTGTAAGCTTTTTATCTTCCCAGCTTTATTTCATTTTCTCCCTTGTGCTTTAGCTTTTTTAAGCCATTCATTGGTTTGCAAATATACCAGGTCATTTTGTACCTCGTTATCATCTCTTTGCCTGGAACTTTCTTGCCGTCTTTTTACCTGAAAAACACATAATCATCTTTCATGATCATTCATGTGAACATGATGTTCGGTAAATCTTTACCACCTTCCTGAGGTAACTTCCTTATGTAAGTACAAAATTTTGCACACAGTTTTCTCATGAGGCATGTTTCCAGTGTATATAATGTTGCCTGGTATCTCTACACTGTGAAGTCCTCAAAGAGCAGGAATTATGTTCAATTCTCTCTATATCTCCAATGCTTGGCCTATAATAGAGGCTTGACAATGTATAGTGAAGAAATAACATGCACACAATTGCAATTAGTTGGGGCTTATTTTTAATGCTTGAATACTGAGTATATTTACAGTTAAATCTTATGCATATGATCCTTATTTTCTCAAATCCATTTTGTTATCTATTTCCAACTTACAAATGCACAGTATATAGGATGTAATTAATATATGTAGATGCTGATGGAATTTTTCAGCAGCATCTTCATTAGTTATGGTATCTAAGCAAAAGTAGGTTCTTTCTGGTTGGGTGAAATGACTTCTCTCCAAATCTCCAGAAAAAGCCAGTAGGGGAATTATACTTAGATTAGAAGGGCAGGCTTTATGATTTGATTAGATATTTACTATCTGAAATTTCATCAAGTAGGAAAACTTCTAAATTTTAACTGCAACAATCTTGATTAGTAATCTACCTAAAGAAATGTGTTTTTTGCTTTAGGGGAGTAAAAGATAAATAATCCAGTCTTTGTTCTCATGCTTTGGTTCTCATTGTGAACAAATAATGCATGTACAAGTCTAAAGTTACATTTGATGCTATTAAAAACAGGACAGTGAAAACAAGAGGGAGAAGGTAAATTTGTTTCAGGAAGATTGGGTTAGAGAAAAGGCATCTGAATTGACTATTCAAGGATTGGGAGATTTCAACAGATAAAGACGAGGCAAGAGCCTTCCAAGCATAGAGACATGAGCAAAAGTTCAAAGAGGAGAATGTGTGTAGCACGGTTGGTGAAAGGTAAGATCTGACTTGAGTGGAGAATCTGCACAGTGAAAAATCAGAATGATCAAGGATTATAAATGCAGTGCTAAAGAGTTTGACTTTTATTTCTAAGGATTATTGTGAAAAATAAATATTTTTGATATGAGGATATTATCTAACTTTTTTTTAATAATAGCACTTGGTGCAATTCTCGATGAATTGGAGAATATGAGACTGATGTTGATGGACGCCAGTAGAATATTTTATTTTATTTTACTTTAGTTGAGGTCTAACTCTGTCACCCAGGCTGCAGTGCAGTGAAACGATCCCAGTTCATTGCAACCTCTTGGACTCAGGTGATCCTTCTGCCTCAGCCTCTTGAGTAGCTTGGTGGTGTGTGCCACCACAGCCAGCTAATTATTTAATTTTTTTGTAGGACGAGGTTTCACTGTATTGCCGAGGCTGGTCTTCATCTCCTGGACTCAAGCAATCCTCCTGCCTCAGCCTCCCAAAGTTCTGGGATTACAGGCGTGAACCATGCTTACCAACAGTAGAATATTTTAAGGCATCTTCTGAGCAGAGGATATGAAGCTGTGAACAAGATCAGTGACAGCGGGGATGGAGGGACATGGGGATTCTGAGTTTCTGTTGGATTGGGCCAGGTTTACTCCTGAATTATTATGCATGAAGATATTTTCTATCTTTGGCTCTGTGAATATTCTCTTTAAATCTCAAATCCTGTATCTCATTTTCACAGTTAGGCCTGTCTGCATCTTATCTGCTGCTGACTCTGAAATTTGGTTAGTTATTAGTGAAATCTACACATTCCTGAATACATTATTTCCTTTTATCAGAATTTAATTTATTGACATTCCTTAATTCTCATAAGTTGCCTAGTAATCAACATATTATTTTCTTCTATTTATAATAAAAAATTATTATTAAGTTCTTTCTAGGTTGGGAGCAGAGATAATAGAGACAGCACTTTGGCCAGTCTGTAGGTGGCAACAGAGAAATTGAGATAGTCTTCATTGTTTATGGGTGAGTGAGTAACTTTTGTAAACATATCCTCCAACCATTGTTTCTTAAAGTAATTTTTTTTCATTGCTTATACTCAAACAAAAATTGTGTGTGGCCTTATAGTAGATACTTTGAAGCCAAACTGAATTTATTGAAACACATTTCTTATAAGCATTATTTTTAAGAATTGTAAATAGTATTTTTAAAAATCTTAAAATTATGGGAATAGAGGGAGATTAGCTTTGCAGCAATATTGAATTGAGCTTCAAGATATAAGAAAGTGTTATTTTCATAAGATGAGCACAATCATCCTCTTATGACTTTATGTTATCTACATGGACTGTAATGATACCTGTTTTTCACTCTTGATTTTGATTAATTCTGTCTTCTTTCTTTTTCCCTTCTTTAGTTTTGCCAGGGTTTATAGATCTTATTTCTTTTTACAAAAATCGATGTCTGACTTTGTTTACCTCTATATTTTTCTTGTTTCATTAATTTCCGATTTTTCTCTCTTCTACTTTTTATGAACTTAATTTTCTATTTTCTAACTTCTAAAGAGAGAAGCTTAACTTACTGACTTTTCAGCCATTCTTCTTTTCTCCTTTATGCGTTTAAGGCTATAAATTTCCCTCTAAGAATGGTCCAAATTCAAATCTTATGTGAAAGAGAAATATAGTGATATTTTATTTAGGCCACCAAAACATTTTATTTTCTTTGATAAATACAGACAACTTTTGCCATTAAAAAAAAATAAGGACTAAGTCTCACATGTGAATAAAGATTAGCTTGGAGACAAAGCAGTGGCAGTGGTATGTAGAGTAGAAAGCATAAATTCAATAGAGACTAGAACTTATTGCCAAATAGCATCCTGAGACCATAACCCACATTTCCTCTCCGCTTCCCACCCAGAGAGTTCACAGAATCTAGAAAAGAATACTTAACTCTCCAATGGAGATTAGGGGATTTAGAGCCACTCCTGTCAAGACCTTAAGTAGTCAAGAGACCCTACATGGTATTTGGGTACATTTTGCCTTAGCTTTGTTAGGATGAATGCTTTTTGTTTTGTTTTTCTTTCCCTTCTCCCCCATATCCATCCATGATTTTGCCCTGAATGTTCATGTAAAGTGTTCTGGATCACAGGCAGAATCATTATTGTTACTTATGTGTTAGCACACCTCACCTCTTAGGCCAGTGCTTAGCCCCAGGTGACAAATGGCCACAGGTGCTCTGTAGGTGAAGGATAGGGAAAAATGAATTTTCTCTGCTTATTTACAGAGAAGGGTGGAGCTACCTTCATTTTCCCTCTTGAAAGGAGACAGAAAAGCCTTGTTTTCTGGAGATAAGATGGAAAGAGTCTTGAGCTCACTCTAACCCTTTGAAATGGAAAGACATCTATCTCTCAAGGGCCACATGATCCCTAGTATCTCTGTCACAACTGAGAAATATCTCCAGGGTCCTGGGCTTCATTTTCCCTTGAAATGTAAACACATCCCATGAGAACCTCTGGAGTCTGCTCTCTGGAATTCTGATTTATCTGTAGATTTGCAAATTAATTTTCCAAGACTTGTTCTTAGCCTGGGATCCAAAGTTTTTAGCAAAATTTATTCAGAAAGCCCCAACTCTGCAGAAACACAGAAAAATTTCCATTAAACACCACAGTGATTTTATGCCAAAGCAAACGCTGTCATCTTTTACTGATATCTCACCCTTCTACACACTCAAAAATGTCAGAAGAGTATGTATCTAAGCTCTAGGTTTATGTGTGTTCCATTTTTTTAGGTTTATTGCAAAGACTTCTATTCTTTTGCCATTTGATTTGCTTCCCTTTCTACTATCGATCTGTAGCATTATCTTCTAAAAATTCTTTCCAAGAAACATGACTAGACATTTACATATTCTGGAAACTAAATGTTTATGGTTGACATAAGGGAATACAGAAGTAAAACCACCTTTATTAGAATTTTGACTGTGGGAAATCTGGGGGTTTGATGATTGAATACTAGTGTGACTAAATCACAGATAACATTAGAGTCTACTAAAGCATATAGGTCTGTTGGCCTTCTGATAAATAACCTCTGACTGATATCATTTCATTCCCTTCTGCTTGTTATAGCTTATATGTATTCCTTTTGGCTAATAGCCATTCCTTTTAAAGAAAATTAATAGCTATATCTATAGAAGTAACAACTTTTAATTTATTTGAATATTGAATATTAGATAATCTAGGTTTTTATGACCATGTGTAAACCAAGACACCCACTGAGGAATGATATAGGGGTTTTTCTATATGTACAATTAGGTTGTGTCAGGGAAAGTCATGCTGTGGTAGCAAATAATCCACAAACCTCAGTGTCTTATAAGCAACCAGAGGCTGATGAGTTATGGGAGGTTCTGACCCATGTTGTCCTCACTGAGTGATTGAGACTGATACCACTCCTACCCTCTGGAATAATTCCTGCTATCACACAGTGGGAAAAAATCATACGGCCATACCCAACAATCAGGGAATTAGGGAAGTGTAGTCCTACCTCAGGCTCTGAAGGGGAACAAGAAATCTCAGTGAGTAATACTAGCAATGATTTCAGTGTAATTCACCAATTCAGAGCAGGGGACTGTTGAAAAATTTTCCTGCAGTGGTCCTGAAGTACTGGTCCGGGGATTTCATTTTAATTGGAAGTTATGACAAGGATGCTAAGTAGTAGAGTAGGAAAGAAACTAAGGAAAAGGTACAGATGCTTTCTGACTAATGAGGTCTGACAGTGAAGTTCTTGAACTTGCCACTGTGCGCTTAGATGGCTACACTATGCAAACAACTCAGTAAGGTTTCATAATCTTAGAATAATAGTGTCTCACAGGTGTGTTTGTGTCGATGTGTGGTGATGTCTTGCTAAGTGATGTTCATTATTGTTGCATGTTTTTGTATGCCATTGCAAGAATGTCAGAGCATGAATTAGAGCAACAAACAAACATTAAATTTCTTGTTAAACTTGGCAAGAGTAGAAGTGAAATTAGGGACATGTTAATCCAAGTTTATGGGGATAATGCCATGAAGAAAATGGCAGTGTACAAGTGGATTAAACGTTTTTCTGGGGGGACAGAAAGTGTCACTGATAAAAAGAGGTCAGGATGGCCATTAATGAGGAAAACTGATGAAAACATTGCAAAAATTTGTCAAATTGTGCATCAAAATCATCAACTGACTGTGAGAAGTATAGCAGACCAAATAAACATTGACATAGAAACTGGAAAATCTTAACTGGAAATCTTGGCATGAGAAAAGTGTGTGCAAAAATGGTCCCCAAGGAGCTCTTGCATCACAACAATGCACTTCTCACACAGCACTGTCTGTGAAGGAGTTTTTAGCCAGTAAACAAATAACTGTATTGGAACACCCTTCCTACTCTGGCACCCAATGACCTTTTTCTTTAATTGAAGATAAAGCAAATATTGAAAGGAAGACATTTTAATGACATTCAGGACATCACTACTAATACAACAACTCTGATGGCCATTCCAGAAAAGAGTTCCAAAATTACTCTGACGGGTGGACTAGGTTCTGGTGTTGGCGCATAGCTTCCCAAGGGAGTACTTTAAAGGACCATAGTGATATTTGACAGTGATGTATGTAGCACTTTTTCTAGGATGAGCTTACGAACTTAATTGTCAGACCTTGTTTGGTGGGCTTACATCCTGATAAACCCATTTGAAATGGAAAATACCCTAAGTCTAAAATGCATTTAATACCCGTAACCTATTGAATATCACAGCTTAGCCTAGCCTACCTTAAATGTGCTCAGAACACTTACATTAGTCTCCTGTTGGGCAAAATCATCTGACACAAGGCCTATTTTATAATAAAGTGTTGAATATCTCATATAATTTATTGACTACTGTACTGAAAGTGAAAAACAGAATGGTGTATGAGTAGCTAAGTGAAATCATTGTGAGTTGGAGATGGTTTGTACTTAGGAAACTGGGTTAATAATCATTATAAGATTCCCAGAAAATCATTCTTGTTACCTCTAAAATCACTGAGGTCCTCCTTCTGTCATTGCAGTTAAAAAAAAAAGTTGTAATTGTTATCAGTTAGTAGTTTCATAATTATGCAAATATCACATCAATCTTACACATGAACTTTGCAATATCTATTTTGGTTGTTCAGAGGCACTTTTCTCTCCTTTTTGCTTACTTCCCAATTCTTAGTTTTTCAGTGTGTTCCTGTCTTTGTCTCTGTTAGAAAAGTGTTTAGACAGAGAAAGATGACCAGATACAGCAGGGATAAAAATAGAGTAACAGACACTAAAATTGCAGCATTTCTATTCAACTGTATCTAAGTAAAGAGATGAGCAAATGCACAGGGAATTTAAAAGCCCAGTGGAAACTAGTCAGGCAGAGGACAATAAAGGACTAGATTCCAATATGACATGATGGCACACAACAGAGTAGCTTAGGGAGGTCAATTTCAGAAGACATGTGAGACCAGGCACAGGCCTGAGACCGGGTCCTTGCCTAGAGGTCTACTGCTGCCCCTCTTGACTGATCTCTGTCATCTCATCCACCCCCACACAGACCACCTACGTAGAGCCTCCTGTGGGTGTGTCTGGTGTAGACTACAGTGTGCTGATGTACTCATGCCTCTCAGCTCTTGGGAAGCAGTGCAAGAACTGCAGTGGCCAGAGGCCTTGAACTGTCACCTCTGTCAGTGAGCTATATCTGTGTCATTTCCCGTGTTTACCTTGCTGTGCAAAAGAGTGGTTAACATTGACCTACAGCGTTATTTTTGACTCTTCTCAGCCACATCCAGTATTGTTGATCCAGAGATATTTGAGCTTTATGGATTTAGAAATCTCTTAAATAAAGTACCATAGTAATATAGTAATATTGGGATCCTACATTCACCTGTCCCTTCAGACTCTGTGTCCATGTTTCAGCCAGTCCTCTTCAGCCCCTATATAAGTCAGCAGCCATAACAAACTACCACATACTGGATGGCTTAAACAACAGAAATTTATTTTCTCACAATTCTGAAGTCTGCAAGTCTAAGATCAGGGTGCCAGCAGGGTTGGGTTCTGGTGAGGGCTCCCTTCCTGGATTGCTGATGGCTGCCTTCTTACTGTGTCTTCTTATGGTGTCCTCACATGGGAGGGGGAGAGAGGATGGGAGAAGGAGATCAGACCTTCTGGTGCCTCTTTTTATAGGGCACTAATCCCATCATGGGGACCTCACCCTCATAACCTAATCATCTCCCAAATGCCCCACCTTCCATTACCAACACTTTGGGCATTAGAACGTCATATGTTGAACTTACACATTTTGGAGGAATACAGTTCAGTCCAGAGCAGCCTCCAGTCACCAGGACGTAAGATTCAGCCTATTCACCATGTTCTATGGTAGGACTTACACATCTTCTCTGTTAAGGATTTGAAGGGTCCCAGGAAGTCTTCAACATCTCAGATTGCATAAAGAGTTTCCCTTGAATACTCCCTGTCCAACATATATTTTTCTCTGTGGTCCTTGCTCTTCTAAGCTACACTGTTCCAGAGTGAGGGCAAAATTCCTCCTTCCCCAACTCCCAAATCCAAATTCTCTATCCTTTATTAATCAGAGCAAACATTTAAAAAAATTATTAATTATCTGTCCCTTGAGGCTTTATCCTCTACTGAGCACTGTTATCAAGTCATTTCCTCTTCACAAATTCCCTGAGAAGAATTCTGGCCAATACAATCAGCTCAATGTCATTGGATACATGCATTTTTAATCAGACAGGGATCTTTTTGAGATTATTTCCTGATTGTTCTTGGCTTCTTGGCCTATGAAGTGCTTCCGCATTAAAAAATAATAAAAAGAAAAAAGATGCGTGTGCAATGTGGCAGATATCACCAGAGGGAGCACCAGCCCACAGACTTCAACTGTAATTTGACTTGAAAATTCAGCCCCAGTTCCAGATTCTTCCTAACCTTTATTGGACATGAGATGAAATCCTCAGGAATGCTGTATTATCTAGGATATACATTAATAGAAGATTGACTATATGGAAATGTAAAAATGAATTTGGCTAAAAAAGAAAAGAGAGAGAGATGAACTGCAAATGCGAAATTCGAAGCCATTGTTTTCATTCGTTTCACAATAATCTAAGAAAGAAAGTTTAAAAAGCAATCTTTAAAGCATCTAGTGTAACTGGATTTTAGTTGTATTAAGTGATTTCATGAAAAATTTTAGGCAGAGTATTCCTCAAATATGTATCTTTTTGTAGAAACTCTGGAGATTTAATAAACTTCTGCCTTTCCCCCCTCCATTCCTTCCAGACCTCCTCAGCTCCAACCTCTCCCTCCTCTTCCCCTTCCCTAACTTGCCCACTTACAATCTTCATCAGTAAAGACCTGCCAGAATTAGGGCAATGAATAAGAACATCAAGAATTCAATACACAGCCGGGCTCGGTGACTTAGCCTGTAATCCCGCGCCTTGGGAGGCTGAGGTGAGTGGATTGCCTGAGCCCACGGGTTCGAGACCCACCTGGGCAATTTGGCGAGACCTCATCTCTACAATAAATCAAAAATTAGCCGGGTGTGGTAGCGCGCGCCTGTAGTTCCAGCTACTCAGAAGGCTGAGGCGGAAGGATCGCCGGAGCCCAGCAGGTCGAGGCTGTGGTGGCTGGGAGCGGCCACTGCACTCCAGTCTGGGCGACAGAGTGAGACTCCAACTCACACACGCAAAAAGAATTCAGTACACAAAATTTCACCCCAGATTTCTGCTATCACTCTGGGGGTCCTTCCTGCTTAGAGAAAGAAGCGAATTACAGCTGAATTTATACTCATAGAACCATATATGTACCTTTCATAAAGTGAAGTATAAGTCTGGAAGATAAAAAGGCCATCTTTGCGAGGTTTATAAAATACTTGCTATAATTTTATTCTTGACTATAATGAAATAACTGGCCTTTGAAATTGGTGAAACTGGTTTGGGCCTACTGCCATTTGACTCTGACTTTAGCCAAGATAAGAGTATGTCCAAGATTAAACAGACTCAGTATTATTCCTGCCTATGTGTCTTTGCTCTTTATAGTTAAGGGAAAAAAAAGTAAAAGAGAGGAGCTTTTTCTGATTCCCTCCTTTATGTTTTTGTCTTCCACTTTTTTCTAGGTAGTAATGCAAATGAATTTGACCAAAAGAGTCAGTTTCAGCCTTCCATTGTTCTTTAGCCTTTAACAAAAGCACCAGTGAGTGCCTTCATACAAAGCACAGTTGTATAATTACAGTGTCTGCCCCCTGAGGGCAACAGCCTTAGACAGAGAAGTAATTAAGTAAATATGGCCAGTGGTGAGTGGATGCATTATGAAGTGGCAGTCATGAACATTTCCCATTGTTGTTCGTCCAACCACAGGCCAGAGATTTTAAAAACCTTCACCGGCTCCTAGGCTCCTATGAGATACCACCCAAGGAGACAAGGACATAATAAGGAATTCATGCCAGAAGAAAATTCTAAGGTTCTTTACTTTAAGGATACTGAAGTACCAAAGTCCCTACAAGTGAAAGAGATGAATAAAGAAATACTTATTTTTAATTTCAGGAGGCTCTTTCCCTTTTCAAAAAACAATATTTTCTATGAGTCTCATAAATAAAAACATTCTGTAGAATGTTCATATATAATAAAGTTTGATTTGTGCATGGTTTTAGAAATGTAAGTATTGTTAAAGAAGTGACACTGTGTAAATATTTTTATATTATAGACATCATAGTCCTTTTGGATTGCTACTCTCTAGCCTAGTTCTAAACACACATAAACATACATCATGGATATTCAATTGAGCAGTGCTGAGTTCCAGTCACTGACGCACAGGAAAACCTTGAGGATATGTATCTACTTGCGTCCTAAGACTATTCAGATTCTTAAACAAATGTGCTTTGGTTTCTTTTTCTTTTTTTTTTTTTTTTTTGAGTTGGAGTCTCACTCTGTCGCCCAGACTGGAGTGCAGTGGCCGCTCCTGGCCACCGCAGCCTCGACCTGCTGGGCTCCGGCGATCCTTCCGCCTCAGCCTTTCAAGTAGCCGGAATTACAGGCACTTGC
>CAUYQG010111387.1:0-32436 GCA_963574415.1 Tarsius wallacei | reverse complement strand
TTGTTGCCTGGTGATATTTTATCCATTTTGCCATTCTATGTCTTTTCAGTGGTGCATTTAGTCCATTCACATTTAGGCTAATTATTGAAATGCAAGAGTTGATCCCTGTCATAAGGTTCTTACAGAGTTGTTGTTCCTGTTTTTTTGTTGTCTTTCTTTTGGTTTTGGAGTTGGTTCATGTGTGTTTTTAATCTTTTGCCTGTACTCTTGTGAAGAACATCGTTGTTCTTTTTTCCTTTTCTTCTGTGTTCAGTTCTTTTTTAAGTGTTTCTTATAGAGGTGTTCTGGTGGCTGCGTAGGTTCTTAGGGATTGGATATCTGGGAAAGATTTCAATTCTCCCTCACTGATGAAGCTTAGTTTTACTGGGTAGGTTATTCTTGGTTGAAATTGTTTATCTTTTAGAATTTGAAGATAGGGCTCCAGGCTCTCCTAGCCTGGAGGGTTTCTGTAGATAAATCTGCTGCTATTCTATTTGGTCTTCCCTGGTAGGTAGTCTGACCTTTTTCTCTTGCTGCCTTTAGGATGTTTTCTTTTATAGCTACTTTGTTTAGGCAAATTATTATGTGTCTGGGAGTTGGTCTTCTCACTTGATGTCTTGCAGGGGTTCTCTGAATCTCTTGTGTTTGAATTTTTGCATCACTATTGAGATGAGGGAAGTCTTCTTGAATGATTTCATGAAATGTTTATTCCAGTGTGGTCTCTGACCCTCTCTCTGCCTTAGGAAGGCTAATTACTCTTAGATTGGGTCTCTTGAAGTAATCAATCATCCCTTGAAGGTTTTGTTCTGTCTTTTTAAGCTTCTTTTCTGTTTCTGACAGTTTGGGTTAGTTCTGTATTTTGGTATTCAAGTTCTGAGATTCTTTCTTGTGCTTGGCTAATTCTGCTTTCCATGCTTATTAGTTTGTTATTTATTTCCATCACAGTATTCTTTACTGCTGTTATTGGCTGTCATCAGCTCCTTCCTGTTTTTCTCTTGTCTCTCCTCAATTTTTGTAATTCTCTCTATTAATGTCTTGATGTCTGGGCTTGTTGCATGTGATCAGTCATTCTGGGGGCTCTTCATTATTTGTATTCCAAAGTCTGTTTTCTCAGTGTCTGATCTCCCAGGGGTCTGTGTGAGCCCTATATTCTTCTTTTGGTTTTTCTTCATTTGTGCCAATTTTTCCTCCCTACTTTTCCCTTCCCTCCACTTCCCTGTCTTCTTTAATTCTGTTATTCAGGGGTGGAGGGTTTGCTTTTACTTCTGTTTGTTCAATTTCCTATCCTTCCTAATGTATTTCCTCTTGCTTTATTCAGTTCTGGAGTTGGACTGTAGGTTGAGGGCAGTCTTTTTTGCAGTTTTGAGATTTAATTAAGGGGGGAGCTGTGATTCAAAATCTCTCTATAGATCCCGGTATCCACCAACAGGTGTATGGATAGTCTGAAACCCACTTCCCACTACCTTGGAATCTGTCCATGCAGTGGGGTTGTAGGTTTACTCCCTTGGATTCCCAGCAGGTGGTACTATCTCACCGCTCCAGTAGACCTTTATCTGCAGCTGCTGAAGCCTGCAGTTTGGAGGGGAGGGAGCCAGCGATGGTATCCGCGCTGTGGCGGCCACCTCCTTGTATACAGGGGGAGCTCCACAGGCCTGACTCCGGGCAAGAGGCGTGGCATGGCAGTGGTAGTGGCAGCTGCAGCTGCGGCAGCAGCGATCTCAGAAGATCCTGCTTGCAGGGGCTTCACAGTCCGAAGTCATGAGTCGCCTCAGGCATGGGTGGGCAATGACCTCAGGCATGGGTGGGCAGTGGTAGCATCCACGGCTGTGGCAGCGGCCCAGACTGCTGTGATGTTTGAGTAGTCACGGTGGTGGTGGCTGAGCTCCCTGTGAAGAACAGGCTGCCAAAGATGGGAGCTGCAGCCCGTGGGAGAGAGCTAGGGTCTTTATGAGTGTTCTCTTTCGCAGAGGGTCTCACAGACCATACTGCCCTGTCAACATCTTGCCAGAAGTGTGACTTTTTTAATGTAGGCATTTGTTGCCACAAACTCCTCTCCTAGCACTGCTTTTGCTGTATCCTACAGGTTTTGATATGTTGAGATTCCATTTTCATTTGTTAATTTGAAAAAAAATTTCCACCTTAGTCTCTTCATTGACCTAATTATCATTCAGGGGCATGTTGTTTAATTTCCACACACTTGTGCAGTTTCCAAAGTTCTTCTTGTTATTGGTTTCTGGTTTTATTCCTTTGTTGTCTGAGAAAATATTTGGTATAATTTCAATTTTTAAAAATTTGTTGAGACTTGTTTTGCGGCCCAACATATAGTCTATCCTGGAGAATACTCCATGTACTGATGCAAAGAATGTATATTCTGCAGTTGTTGGATAAAATGTTCTGTAAATGTCTGTTAGGCCTATTTGGTCTAGTGTGTAGTTTAAATCCAATGTTTCTTTGTTGATTTTCTGTCTAGATGATCTGTCTAATGGGATACATTTTTTAAGGTAGACACTTTTAGTGCTCTGAAATGATGTAATTTATTTAAAAGATGTATTTGAGTAACCTCTGTGCCAAACTGTCTTCTAGGACCTGGTGGGGATGTAGCTATGAATAAAACAAACAAGTTCTGGCTCTCACAGAGCTTCCATTCAATAATGAAAGAAGTGTGCAAGCAAAAAAGTATCAGCCAGTGTCAAATACTTCATAGAGAATTAAAGCAAAGTGATGTGATAGAGAATGACAGGGTGCTTACTGTAGGCCATATAGTCAGGAAAACCTCTTTGAAGAGCTGACATTTAAACTGAGGTCTGAACTACAAAGAGAAGCCAGCCAGATGAAGATCAAAGTGAAGAGGATCTTGAGAAGAGTACCACTAGCACCATGGAATTAACATAGGCATGTGCCTGATGGGCAAGTGCAGAAACAGGGAAGCTAAAGGGGAGAGAGATATGAGATCAGATTGGAGCAGTTAGCAGGGGCCAAGTTACACAGGGCTTCATCCACTGGGTGAGAGGTTTACATTTTATTTTAAATGCAGTGAAAAGCCATTGGGATTTTTAAAACAGGAGAGGGTATTTTACTATACAAAGGTCATTCTGACTGCTATGGGAGCATGGCTTTTGGGGGGCAAAGAGGGTGAGGCTAGATGTGTTTGGAGGTGACTGAACTCTCTGGGTGAAAGATGCTGGTAGGTTTGGTAGAATGGAGAGAAGTGGTTGGATTTGTTATGTGATTATTTGGTGATAGAGAGCATGCTTATGAATTAGATGAGGTCAAGAAAAAAAGATAATATATACTTTGTTTTCATATGACACTGCTTCCATCCAGGCACAATTAAGGTAACTTTGAAAGGTAATTTTAATTATCTTTGTTAATTTGGTTACTGTTTAGTTAAGCAAGTTATTTTTCCACCTGGTCGCTGTATTAGTCTTCTTGGGCTGCTGTAACTAAATACAACAGACCAGTGACTTACACAACAGACACTGATTTTTTGTTAGAGTCAGGGTCTCATTCTGTTGCCCAGGATGGAGTGCAGAGGCGTGATCATGGCTCACTGCTGCCTCAAACTCCTGGGCTTAGGTGATCCTCCTGCCTCAGTCTCCTGAGTAGCTGGGACTACAGGTGTGTGCCACCATGCCTGGCTAATTTAAAAAAAATTTTTTTTTTTTTTGAGTTGGAGTCTCACTCCGTCGCCCCAACTAGAATGCAGGGCACGCTCCCGGCCACCGCAGCCTCGACCTGCGGGGCTCCATGATCCTTCTGCCTCAGCCTTCCAAGTAGCTGGAACAACAGGTGTGTGCTACCACGCCTGGCTGATTTTTGATTTATTGTAGAAATGAGGTCTCACCAACTGACCTGGGTGGGTCTCGAACCCATGGGCTCAGGCAATCCACTCACCTTGGCCTCCCAAAGCGCTGGGATTACAGGTTGCGCCACCGAGCCCGGCTTTAAATTTGTTTGTAGAGATGAAATCTTGCCATGTTTCCCAGGTTGGTCTCAAACTCCTGGGTTCAAGTGATTCTCCCACCTCAGCCTTGCAAAGTGCTGAGACTACAGGTGTGAGCCACCACACCTGGCCAGACATTGATTTTTGTCAGTTTTGGAGTCTTGGAAGTTTAAAATAAAAGAGATTGGGTTTTTGCTGAGGGCCCTTTTCTTGGCTTGCCAAGAGCTGCCTGTTTCCTATGTCCTCACATGGCAGAGAGAGATCTTTCCCTTCTTCTTATAAAACCACTGGTCCCATCATGAGGGCCCCACCACTTGACCTCATTTCACTTGAATTACCTGCCAAAGGCCTCATCACCAAATACCAAATACTCCATCACAGTGGGGGTTAGGGCTTTAACATGAATTTTGGGGTGAGGCAATTCAATCCACAGCAAGCACCGTAAAGATAGTCAAGACTGGGCTTGTTCTAGTTAAATCAGAACTGCTGATGAATTACTCTTAGTAAACTACTAGCAAAGCCTACACTAGGTACATGTACAAGATTATTTTGTTTTTTGCTTTATATTGTATGTATCCAGTTTTACTTATAGCAGATAATTCACCTGTGAGAGCTCTCCAATCTGATTCATGATTTCATGAAATTTCTATCATCACTAGAAAAACAGATGATTTTTTGTAGATTATTGATATTCATATTTATCACTGAATACTTTGAACAATTAGGGAAAGAGAAGAGAGCAGTCATAGAATACTACATGAATTCTATTGTTTCAGAAATCTGTTTTTGTGGTTTTGCATAACCCTACCAGAATTTATGATATGCTGAGTAAAACAGCCCTAACTTCTGAAACCTTTTCTAATCTAAAATAGATAGAAATGATGAAGGTCAGATAAAGACCCTGCAGCTTGATTCCCCTTTCTGTATCTGCCAAATCTTCAACTGATAATAGATGACTGCACAGAGGCACAGGCTTCTAATGCCTGCCTCATCTCTGCCTTTAGGAAAAAAGATCAGCTGAGATCAGTTAAGCAGAGCTGAAAGTGATGAAAAAGATGGTCAAAAAGAGGGAACCAACTCTCGATTGGATATATTCAAAACAGCAGTCTGTTGAAAAGTTCCCTTTTGCATTTAAGGAATTTTGTAGAAACTGGAAATAATGTTATTAGTAATGTTTAGATTAGAAATCTTAACACACAGTATTTATTTATCAAGCTAGATGGCTGAGATTAATATGTTTAGAGAATAGTCAGAATTCATGTATTTGTCACAGATTGTCAGTTTCCTACCTCTCTGCTTCTTCACTACTCAGGGGTTTTCCAGACTCTTACTTCCCTGGTTCCAGCTGGCTTGGTGTCCTGCCTCTGTGGCCTGTACCAGGTTTGTCTACAGTGGCGGGAAAGCTGCAGAGCAATACAGAGATTTTTATTTTTGGAAATGATTTAACATTACTTTTGACCTTAAGTTGATGGAGAGAATGAAATATTCTTTTCTCAGCACCTGGAATTACAGTATACAGATATTTCATGGAATGGGGTGTGATTGGAAGACTCACTGGGAGGAACCTGCTCAGAGAACTGATTGGGAAGCTGGGAGAATGGAAATTGATGAAAAGAGACTGGAAGTGATTCTCTGGTCTGAAAAATGAAAGGGGGAGGATGAAGATGGAGCCCAGAAAAGGAAGAAAGTAAGACTCCCTTTCTTCCTCCCACTGCCTCCCACTTTTGGCTAGAGAGGGCTGTGTGTGATTCTCTGAAAAGAACAGAGTGGCTGAGATATAGCTGATTAAAACTTAAAACCCATGAGACAGCAGCAGTGGCAAAAATAGCATGTCAAAGAATCCTGCTCTCTACCCCTTTGTCTCCAGCCATCCCAAGCCAGGTCAGGATCATGGAAAGGGAGAAATGACGGATTTGTCAGCCCATCATACCAACTATTGACAATTGTTATATTTTATTTTTGTTCCACTTAACCTTATTAATATTTTTAGGTGTCAAAATTACTTTAAACATGGAATTATGGGGTATGAATACCATCTGGCTTAGTGTTATGTGGGTTCCCAGTTATAATGCATGCTAAATGCAATATTTGCTAAGATTTCATCACAATCATTTGCTCTATGCATGCTCTCTGGATGACAACACTTGCCCTATGACTTCACCTGTTACTTACCGTATAATTTTTAAGCCCTTATTCACAGTCTCTCAGCTGAAGAGACTCCAGACCTTCCATATTCGATTGCTGTAGCTTTCAAGCCCTGTTTCAAAGGCTAGTTTGTATATGTGTGTGTCTACATACACTTCACAAACTTAGCATTTGCCGTTCCGAAAAGTACACTCAACTAAATTTATAATCAGAGCAATAATTCAAATTTATTGTGCAAAGATATATTAGAAAATATATCCACAGAAAATTGAAGACAAGGCATGTACTATTTCCCCAGAACATCTATTCTGGATTATCCTAACTCGTTGCAGTCAGTACCTGTTTTGATATCAAATTATGCCCCATGGCTCCCACCCATCCAATCTCTTTTCACTGCCTGGAGTCTGGCTCAGCTCATTTCACCCACTCCATCTGTTACCCACTCCAACAGTAACACCTGCTTGGACTGAATAAATGGTTAGAGGTATTTTGGTAACAGCCTGTCAGTTCTGCAGACCTATGACTTTGACCCAAACAAAGACACTGTGGGAAACATTGGAGTCAGGGCCTATAGACTGTATGTCCACCCAACATCCATCTCTAAATTCTCTCTTTTCTTTGAATTCCTGACTTGAAGAAGCAAAGACAAAAAACGAAAAATGATGTCTGAATCCACCATAAGCTGAAACTCATTTCTGGTAACACATGTGGTACTTATAAGTGTCTGTTTGTAAAATAGCAATAAATACCTTGCTTTCCTTTCTTCAAAAGTACTTAAGGAAACCATCAGAGTGGTCTGAATGGATAAGGAATTGATCACATAATAAAGTTTGGGCCTAATATTTTAGCTGCCTGGCCATGAACTAAAGCAATTGCCCCTTGGGGATTTCCAGTTGGATCCTCCACAGGTATTTCACACTTACAATGTGTGAAAATGACTTGATTGCTGAATATTACAGCATTGTGTATCATTTTAGATTGCTGTATCTTGCATATCTCTCAATATCCAATATCATATCTAGTGAATCACTGACTTAACATGATTTCTCCTCAACATGTTTTAAATGTCCCCTCACCATTTACTACCACAGGTTTTCCAACTTACATTCTTGCATGTTCTTGCAGGTGCTACTCCAATAAACTTCTATTTGGTATCCTCCCTCCAGTACAACTTTTGTCCCAAAGAGATTTGTCTGATCTTTGACTACATGACATTTTGGGGAACACTAGAATATTCATGTACATTTTATTCATTTTCCTTTAACTATCAAATATTTTGTCAACAATTCCTCCAATCTTATATGTATGTATATGTATACACATGAAATATGCTGATTTATTAACTTGTATTAAATATTGGTAAATTTGACATTACATTAAACATTTTATTTTGGATTCTGAACAAATACATAAGTGGTTGAAACCACAATTTTAAGTTAAAAAAACATGACTACAGTTGTAGTCTACATGATACTTGGATATACTTTTGTAAATATAGTTTCAGTATATATTGTTATTTTAAAAGATATACATGTAATCTTTCATATTTATGTCATTTGTTAACAATATATAACAGATGAGATTTAGAAATTAAAATGTTATTGTAGTTCATAACATCTATTCCTCAAAACCTTTTCATCTATCAGAATTTTAAAATCTCAAAAAAAGGTTTTTTTTTGAATTGGGGATTTCCTTTTAAAATATTTTTGGATGGAGTATATAACCTTTAGACCATCATTTGGAGAAGACTGAATTCCCATGCAGGATTCTAAGTAGAGTGATTTTTCTATTGTACACACTGATTCACATGAAAATCTCACATAGAGGTTTTCTCTGTGCTAGATGTCTTCAATATTCCCCTCCAGTTGTTCTATTCTCTCTTCCCCCAACATCTTTAACTTGTTTTCTGCCCGGGAAGGTGACCCGTACAGACTGTGGGCTCTCCTCTCTGCTGGTGTCCAGTTGGATTTGGCTCCTGGGAACCCTATCGGGAGATGGAGGCAGTGAGAGTGAGGTCAGGGGACTTATTCTACTGGCTCCTTTTGGTGATATTTTCTTGGATGGAAGATACTGCTCCTCTCAAGTCTGCCTCCTTTATATCACTCTCTCCTTCTGGGTTCTGATAAATGTGTCTTCCTCTCATCTCTTTGGCTTTGGGGTTGTAACAACCATTTGTTAATAACTCAGGTTCTTGTACTATGTTCCTTGTAGTTCTCCTATGCTCAAACACATACTTGTAAAAAAAAAAAAAAGAGCCTTTTGTGAATAAGTCATCTTTGAATTGTCCTATGTTGAGTGTGCTATCTCTTTTTGTTGAGACTTTGAAGAATAAAGCTTCTTACTATTCTAGAATCTTTTTATTCGATGAAATATATGTGCCAATATATGATTGTCTTAGTTCATTCATTCTTGATGATTGGCTTGATAAGTAATCACTTTTGGTGATTGGCTAAAATCTCAATAACTTATATGGTATCAAAAGGAAAACAATAAAAACGAAAGACTAATAGGCATCTTAGAACCTTCAAGTCTATTGTGGAGACAGAAATCTCAACAAATATTCCATTTCCTCCTCTACATTTCTCAGTCCTTTAAAGTTAGGTGAGGCCATGTGACTAGTTATGGCCAATGAAATGCACAGTTAAGTGTTTTGTTGTGAAAATCCCATACTACATCTTAAATATGTGCAATAAAATACACACATACTCTCTCTCTCTCTCTCTCTCTCTCTCTCTCACACACACACACACACACACCATGCACAATTCTCTAAGCTCTACCTCTTCCTCTGGCAACCGAGGAAGCTTGATGATTCAGTTGACACACCTTACAATGTGGTGGAGCCTCTAACACGCGGGTCTCTGAGGAACATTGTGGAGCACAACTCCCTGCTAAGCTGTGCTGAACCTGCAGGATGAGTGAAAACTAAACCTTCATTAGGTTAACTCACTGAGATTTTGCAGTTATTATTACCACAACTTAATATATCCTAATACAAGGGCTATAAGAGAGCCTTTTATTTCCCCCAAGGCCTACTTCTCTCCAAACCTTTCCACATCAGTAATCAGGGTTAATCAATTAATAATCACATAATTAAGAGGTTTTCTTGATTCTTCTCTTTTCCTCACATCCATACACACAATCCATTGGCAAGGCCTGTATGCTCTATCACCAAAATATATCCCAATTCTATTTCTGATCATCTTCATTCCAATTCTCCACTAGACCAGGGTGCCATCATTGCTCTCCTGGGTAGCTACAATCATTTTGTAACTGGTTACCCTGCTACTACTATTTTTGCACCATAACAATCTAATATCCACACAGCAGCCCATGAGATCTCCTAAATATTTAAATTTGATGTTTCCTCCCTGCTTAAAAACATCTAGGAGTTTCCCATTGTGCTTAGAACTAACTGTCCAATAAACAGTAGCATCCACTTACACCTGTCACTCTCTCTCACAGTACTCTCTTAGTTTTTTGATATCACAAAGGCACAAACTGAAAATATTTTTAATGTATTTGTTTACTAGTTTATCATTTGTATTCTAGTAGAATGTAAGTTCCATTGGAGCAGACAGTTTTTCTATTTTGTTCAGTTCTATATTCCCAGTAACTAAAACAGTATTTGGCATACAGTTGGGACTCAATAAATATTTGTAGAAATGGTGATAAACTAGAAAGGAAAATGGTCTAGGCCATGTTTACTAAACTTAATGCTTTATTTTTGTTTTTCTTTTATTTTCTATTTTGACTTCTTTTTTCAAATTTACAACCAGAAAATTAAAGTCTACCACAGTCAGACTCCAGCCCTAGGGAAGATTTAATGCGACATAACATTAGCCAGAAAGGGAGAATAAATGAGATGAAACACCCTGTCATATCATTTTCCTAGAAAAGCCTGTAAGAATGCACAGTCACCCCATGAAGCTATTCTTGTGTCAATTATTGCTGCAAAAATGAAAAGTTCTGTTGTGGTCTGTGAATATTTTAAAAATGTCCAACAACTCCAAACTTATTAAGCATTCTGTTCTATACAGTCAGCTTAAATACCCATACTATCTTTGAAAAAGTTGCAGTGGTGCAGAGACAGTTTTATAGGGTTGTTTATTATCACCACGATGGAGCTGAAAACTAGGGTGTGAAAGCATTGTGCCGAGTTTATAATGGAGATCTCATAGTCTCTGTATTGTATGTCTTCCAAGCACAGTGACTCATTTTTTACTCAAGACATAACTCAATTATGTTCCCAGAATGCCACTCATTTGCTAAAGAAATACTTCTGTTCTTTATGAAGTTAAGAATTTTTCAAATATCTAATGGGATAAGCTGCTAAACTGTTTACACCCATGTAACTATTTTTTGTAATATTTTCTTTTTATTTCCTCTCACAGTTAGTCTCTCAAAATATATACTTCTTTGTGTCGTCTATGCTAGATATAATTAAGAGATTATTCTAATCTTTATTTGTATATGTTAAACTTTTTATGATATCTTTAAATCACCTGAGAATAAAATGTTTTCTCCTAAATTTTTCACTGAGACATGAAACAAGATTATGCTACTTTCCTCTGCCTTAATACAACAAGATAATTCTGATTGGGTATGTATTAAGGATAGACGTATATAGATTGGGTATGTATTAAGGATAGACGTTGTACATTGGGTCCAATTATGCATGTTCTATTTCCAATAAAATATGGGAAGAGTTATTTATCTTGAGGAATGAACCAACAGGGAACAAATGCCTTAGAAGGTAAAAATGCTGTAATTATCCAACAAACTCACATTTAGAGTGCTCTTAAGGTTCTTTAGGCTAAATGGAATGTTGTATGTTATGGATTAAAACAAAAGAGTGTTCTTCCCATAATCCTAGTCAAAAAGAGAAATAGAACTCAGTCACTCACAATAATTAGTTTAGTAACTACTAAGTATAAATGTTGATAAGTTGTGATGGGAATTAGAATGGAGACAAAGAAAGTAGTCCTTCACATAAGATGATAACAGTTTAGAAAGAAAGAAGAAAAAATATGCAGACACGCACATACCCTGTGCTATACTTGACTATATACAAATGCTAAGGAGATGGCAAAAAGAGACAGCAGAATCACAGAAGCATATGTGGCATTTGTAGGTTTTGCATATTTAAGTTTTTTTTTGCCTCTTAGACTTTGTTCCACCCCCTAAAAATGAAGGGAGTCATATCAAACATTAAGTATGAGTTTATTTCACAAATGGAATGTTCAAAAAAAGAACTCTGGATAATCTCCAACTGTCTTGTTGTTGGGTGACTGTATACTACCCATTTAACTTTTCCTTAAATTAGATTAGAAAGAAATTAATGGCAAATATTTTACAAGAAAAATACAATAAGTGCAAAATTTCTCTAAAGTTTTCATTTTTTGAAAATATCTAAAAGGAGTATAATTTAAAAATATCATTTATTTAGAACACTCAAAATTTTTGAGAATTTACTTCTACTAACTTCTATTATCATTATTAGTTATAGTTAACTTAGTGAAAATTCAATTTTGGTGATATTTAGAATGTGAGTATTAAGATAGAATTATCATATTAGATTTAATCATTGAGCTCTGAGTTTCTTATGAGTAATACCTATTCTTTTTAGCTCTTGTTGCATCACAATTTTTACCTTGGAAAAAGAAGGAAAGACCAAACGTGTTTCTTACACAAATTATCTTGAAAATGGAAGGTGTAAACTACTTTATATAAGCAGATACTGAAACTTAGAGGCTAAGAATGTGAGCTGTGTCATGTGACATATGAGTAGATTCAGCCTCATTGAAGTCCTGGGTAACTGAGAGATCATCAAACTGTTCTGTCAACTGAAATTTTATTTTTTCAACAAATAACCCCATTACAAAGTGGGCAAAAGATATGAATAGATAGTTCTCAAAAGAAGAGATACGAGCAGCCAACAGATACATGAAAAAATGTTCAGCCTCACTAGTCATCAAAGAAATGCAAATTAAAACTACACTGGGATACCACCTAACTCCATTTCAGATTGACCATCATCAATAAATAAAAAAATAACAGGTGTTGGAGAGGATGTGGTGAAAAGGGAACACTTCTACACTGTTGGTGGGAATGTAAACTAGTACAACCTCTGTGGAAAACAATGTAGCAATTCCTGAAAGTTCTAAAATTCGACCTTCCATATGACACCACAATCCCCCTACTAGGAATATACCCAGAAGAACTCAAATCACTCTATAAAAAAGATACCTGCACATGTATGTTTATCACAGCATTGTTCATGGTACCATGCTGCCCATCAAAAGAGGATTGGATTAAAAAAATGTGGTACATATACAAATGGAATATTATGCAGTCATAAAGAAGAACAAAATCATGAACTTCGCAGCAACCTGGATGGACTTAGAGCCTATAATACTGAATAATCTTTCACAGAAACAAAGAACTGAGTATCACATGTTCTCACTCATAAGCGGACCTTGAACAACTATTGTAATACTATAAGAAAAGGATTGACAGTAGCAGGAAACTGCGGGGGTGTGGGGGGATGGGGAGGTGGGATTGGCAGTAGGGGGAAACTGCCTGGGGAAGGGGAAAGGGGGGCACACTTCATCAACAAGGGTACCTGCATAATGAATATTTGTATACCTAACTCTGAATTGTAACCCATAATTTTAAAGTAAATAAATAAATAATAAAAAAAATTATTTTGTCTATTTTAAAGATGTGGAGTACAATTCAGGATTAGATACAGAAGTGGTCATTGTACAGGAAAATTTGGGCCTCCCATTAATCCTCACTTTACCTGATTTAGGATCAGGTACCCTTATTGATGTTATGTTCCCCTACTCCTGCTCCAGCAGTGTCCCCCTACTCCCAATCCCTTTCTTGTATTATGATAAATGTTCAGAATCCATTTATGAGTGAGAACATGTGATACTAAGTTCTTTGTTTCTGTGATAGATCACTGAATGTTATAGACTCTAAATCCATCCGAGTTGCTGCAAAGTCCATAATTTTGTCCTTCTTTATGGCTGCATAATATTCCATTGTGTATATGTACCACATTTTTTTTTTATCCAGTCCAGCTTCAATGGGCAGCATGGTTGGTTTCATGTTTTTGGTATTGTGAATAGTGCTGCAATAAACAGGCGTGTGCAGGTATCTTTTTGTGGAATGATTTCAGTTCCTCCAGGTTATTCCCAGGAGAGGAATTGCTGGATCATATGGAAGGTCGATTTTTAGATTTTTTAAAAATTTCCACACAGGCTACACTAATTTACACTCCCACCGACAGTGTAGAAGCATTCCCTTTTCTCCACATCCTGTCCAGCATCTGTTGTTTTTTGAGTTATTGATGATGGCCATATTGACTGGAGTTAGGTGGTATCTTAGTGAGGTTATAATTTGTATTTCTTTGATGATTAATGAGGCTGAGCATTTTTTCATGTATCTGTTGGCTGCTTTTGTGTCTCCTTTTGAGAAGTGTCTATTCATATTTTTTGCCCAATTTTTAGTGGGGCTGTTTGGTTTTTTACTTTTGGCATGTCTAGTTCCTTGTAGATCCTGGATGTTAGGCCTTTGTCAAATACACAGTTGGCAAATATTTTTTTCCATTCTGTGGAATCTCTCCCCACTCTCTTGATGGTTTCTTTTGGTTTGCAGAAACTTTTCAGTTTGATCAGGTCCCACTTGTCTATCTTATCTCTTATCTCTTATGGCATGAGCTTTTGGTCAGAAGTTGGTCGCATATTCCAATGTCTATAAGGGTATCTACTGCATTTTCTAAGATTCTTATTGTTTGAGGTTTTACGTTTAGGTCTTTGATTCTTTTAGAGTTGATTTTTGTATATGGCTATAGGTAGGGGTCCTGTTTCAATCTTCTGCATGTGATCAGCCAATTTTCCCAGCACATATACTGAATAGGTTCTCCTCTCCCCAGTGGTTGTTGGTGGAGGCTTTGTCAAAGATGAGTTGGTTGAGAAATTGATGTTTTGCTTCCAGAATCTCTATCCTGTTCCATTGGTCTATATACCTGTTCTTGTAGCAATATCAGGCTGTTTTGATTATTTTAGCCTTACATTAAAATTTAAAGTTTGGAGGTGTGATACCTCCTGCTTTGTTTCTTTTGCTGAAGACTCTTTTGGCTATTCATGGTTGTTTATGTTTCCATATGAATTTCTGTATTATTGTTTCCAGGTCTGAGAAGAATGATGTTGGTAATTTAAGGGGTATTGTGTTGAATCTATAGATTGTCCTGGGTAGGATGGACATTTTAACAATGTTAATTCTTCTAATCCATGCACATGAAGTATTTTTCCATTTGTGTCTTTTTTTGATTCTTTGAGCAATGTTTTGTAGTTTTTGTTGTAAAAGTCTTTCACTTCTCTGGTTAGAAAGATGCCAAGGTATTTCATTTTTTTGTGGCTGTTTTGAATGGGACTGTACTTTTTGTTTGGTTCTCTGCCTGCTTGTTGCTGGTGTACAAAAATGTGAATGTTTTTTGCACATTAATTTTGTACCCTGAAACTTTGTCTAAGTCCTTTATCAGTGTAAGGAAGTTTTTGACAGATTATCTTGAGTTTTCAAGATATAGGATCATATTGTCAGCAAAGAAGGATAACTTAACTTCCTCTTTTCCTATTTGGATACCCCTGATTTCCTTGTCTTGTCTGATTGCTCTAGCTAAGACTTCCAACACTATGTTGACTAGGAGAGGTGAGAGTGGGCAACCTTGTCTTATTTTGGTTTTCAGGGGAAATGCTTCCAATTTCTGTCTAACTGAAATTTTTTCTACTGAATGAAGAAACAAATTTTAAATAGCCCACTGGTAATCTATGTCTTAGAATCTCAAACTCATTGTTTTTAAAAGTCTATATAAATCTGCCCATAGTAGGTGCTCAAAAGTATTTTTGAGTGAATGAATAACTGAATGCAGCATCTTCAAAATTTTCCCTGAATTTCTTATTAAGAAATTGCTCTTAAATTCTCAAAATCTTAATCCCTTCTCTTTTCTTCCTTATTAATCTATTTTCTAGGTCTGCCAGCATTACTTCTGCAGTACTTCCTAATGCCACCTCATTCACTCAACACATATTTATTGTTTGTGTATTAATTGTCACAAACAAAATATTGTTCATGCACTATGGATCTTGGGTTTTTGTGGAGGAAACCTAGAGTATCAAATTAGTCCTCTTGGCACTAATCTAGTCCTGTATTTCCTCTCATCTGGACTATTGTAATGTTCTCCTAGCTCATTTCTCAGCACCTAGTGTTTCCCATCTTATTTGATTGATCTTAAAAGCACAACACTTACTACCTTTTTGTGCATTACCTTCGACAGTTCCCCCTTGTCACCAACTAATGTGAAAATTCCTTAGTTTGCTGTTCTGTATCCTGGCCATACCAGCTGTGTTCATTAACCTTCCTCTTACTCTCCATTTTTCAGACAAGCACTAGGCTCCTCACAAGTTCTCTCATATTTTGCTTTTCTGCCACTCACTCTCTTCTTTCCCCATGGAAAAATCTTCTCTCTTAGTAACATTTTCTCTTGTTAAACTCCTACTTGTCTTTCAAGCCCAGTTCTGTTACTCTTCCTGATTCCTTCAAATAGAAATATTGTCTCTCTTCTTTAAACTCCCATGGAACTTCTTGTGTTTCTCTCTTGTGGCTCTTGTCAGTTTTGACCTCATGTTGTAGTTTTGGTGTTTATTAATATTTCTTGTCTCCTTGAGGATATTCTACATATTGATCATGTTATTTGTAGCAGCTAGCATGGTTCCTTGCACATACAACAAACTGAATGAATGGAGGAGCGACCTGGCTAGGTAATTGGCAATGTCACATATATTGTGTAGGATTATAAGCTAGCCTAAACTAATTTAATGATGTCTTGAAAAAATTTTAAAAATTTTAAGTATGTGGGTACAATTCAGGATTAGGTATACAAATGTTCATTATGCAAGTACCCTTGTTGATGAGGTATGCCCCCCTCCCCTGGCAGTTTCCCACTACTGCCAATCCCACGCCCCTTGGCAGTTTCCCACTACTGCCAATCCCTTTCTTATACTATTATGATAGTTGTTCAAGGTCCTCTAATGAATAAGAACATGTAATACTCAGTTCTTTGTTTCTGTGATAGATCACTCAGTATTATAGCCTTTAAGTCCATCCAAGTTGCTGCGAAGTTCATAATTTTGCCCTTCTTTATGACTGCATAATATTCCATCATGTATATGTACCACATTTAAAAAATCTAGTTCTCTTATGATGGGCGGCATGGTTGGTTCCATGTTTTTGCTATTGTAAATAATGCTTCAATAAACATGCATGTGCAAGTATCTTTTTCATAGAGTGATTTGAGTTCCTCTGGGTATATTCCCAGTAGGTGGATTGTGGGATAGTATGGGAGGTTGATTTTTAGATCTTTTAGGAATTGCCACACTGTTTTCCACAGAGGTGGCACTAGTTTACACTCCCACCAAAAGTGTGGAAGAGTTCCCTTTTCTTGACATCCTTTCCAACATCTGTTGTTTTTTGAGTTATTGATGATGGCCATCATGACTGGAGTTAGGTGGTATCTCAGTGTGGTTTTAATTTGCATTTCTTTGATGACAAGTGAGCATTTTCATGTATATGTTGGCGGCTTTTATGTCTTTTGAGAAATGTCTATTCATATCTTTTGCCCATTTTGTAATGGGGCTGTTGGTTTTTTTCTTTTTGGCACATTTGAGTTCCTTGTAGATCCTAGATGTTAGGCCTTTGTCAGAGATACAGTTGGCCAATATTTTTTCCCAGTCTGTAGGCTGTCTCGCCACTCTCTAAATGGTTTCTTTGGCTTTGCAGAAGCTTGTCAGTTTGATGAGGTCCCAATTGTCTATCTTATCTCTTATAGCATGGGCACTTGGGGTTTTGATTGGGAAATGGTACCAGTTCCAAGTTCCATAAGGACATCTCCTACATTTTCTAAGGTTCTTATAGTTTGGGGTTTTACATTTAGTTCTTTGATCCATTTAGAGTTGATTTTTGTGTATGGTTATAGGTAAGGATCTTGGTTTAATCTCCTGCATGTGGTCAGCCAGTTTTCCCAGCACCATTTACTGAATAGGTTCTCCTCTCCCCAGAGGTTGATGGTGGAGGGTTTGTCGAAGATGAATTGGTTGAGAAATTGAGGTTTTGCTTCTGGAATCTCTATCCTGTTCCATTGGTCTATATGCCTGTTCTTGTACCAATACCAGGCTGTTTTGATTGTTGTAGCCTTATAATAAAGCTTAAAGTCTGGGAGCATGATGTGTCTCACTTTTTTTTTTTGCTGAGGATTCTTTTGGCTATTCGTGGTCGATTATGTTTCCATATGAATTCCTATATTGTCATTTCCAGGTCTGAGAAGAATGCTGTTGATAATTTAATGGGTATTGTGTTAAATCTGTAGATTGCCTGGGTAGGATGGACATCTTAACCGTTGATTCTTGCAATCCATGAGCATGGAATATTTTCCCATTTGTTTGTGTCATCTTTGATTTCCTTGAGCAGTAATAGTTTTCATTTGTAAAGGTCTTTGACTTTTCTGGTTAGGAAGATGTCAAAGTATTTAATTTTTTTGTGGCTATTGTGAATGAGATTGTGCTTTTTATTTGGGTTTCTGTTTGTTTGTTGTTGGTGTATAGGAAAGCAACTGACTTTTGCACATTTATTTTGACCCTGAGACTTTGCCAAAGTCCTTTATCAGATTCTCTTGGGTTTTCAAGGTATAGAATCATGCCATCTGCAAAGAGGGATAACTTAACTTCCTCTTTTCCTATTTGGATAATCCTGATTTCCTTCTCTTGTCTGATTGCTCTAGCTAGTACTTCCAACAGTATGTTAAACAGGAGTGGTGAGAGTGGTCATCCTTGTCTTGTTCTGGTTTTCAGGGATAATTTTTTCAGTTTCTGTCTGCTTTGCAGTTTGTTGGTTGTAGGTTTCTTGTAGATGGCTGTTACTATTTTGAGGTATGTTTCATCTATGCCTAGATGTTCGAGGGTTCTTATCAAGAAGGGATGCTGAATTATATCAAAAGTTTTCTCTTCATCTAATGTTATAATCATCTGTCTTTACATCTGTTGATGTATTTAATTACATTTATTGTCTTGAAGATGTTTTACCAGCCCTGCATCCTGGGGATGAAACCTACTTGGTCATGGTGGATGACTTTTGAGATGTCTTGTTGGATCCCATTTGCTCAGTCTTATTGAGAATTTTATCATCTATGTTCATCAAGGATATTGGCCTATAGTTCTCTTTCTCTTTTGGATCTTTACTTCGTTTGGATATCAATGTGATGTTTGCTTCATAAAATGATTTGGGGAGAGATCCATCTTTCTTGATTGCCTTGAATACTTTAAATAAGATTGGAATCAACTATTTCTTGTATGTTTTATAGAATTCTGCTGGAAAGCCATCTGGTCCAGGGCTTTATTTTTTAAAATTTTTAAATTTTTTATTTTTTGTAGGTAACTTTCTTATAACATAGTTGATTTCCTGGGTTGTTATTGGTCTACTTAGGGTCTTGATTTCTTCTTGTTTCAACCTGGGGAGGTCGTGTGATGTAAGAAAATTCTCCATTCATTTAGGTTTTCGAGTTTGTTCCATACAGGTGTACATAGTAATCTCTGATCATCTTTTGTATTTCTTCGGGGTCAGTTGTTACTTGATCTTTTGCATCTCTGATTGTGTTTATTTGGACCTTTTCTCTCATTTTCTTGGTCAGTCTAGCTAGGGGTTCATCAATCTTGTTTATCCTTTCAAGAACCAGCTTTTGGTTTCATTGATTTTTTTATATTATATTTTAATCTTCTATGTCCCAAATTTGGAAATTTATTTTAGTGATCTGGATTCTTTTGCTGAAGCTAGGGTTTTGGTGGTTTGCTTTTCCAGCTTCCTTAGGTAATTTGTTAGGCTGTTAACTTGTGATCATTCCATTTTCTTCATGTGTGTTCCTAGAGATATGAATTCCCCTCTTAGTACTGTTTTCATGGCATCCCAGAGATTTGGGCAAGAAGTTTCTTCATTTTCATTTGTTTCCAGGTATCTTTTAATCTCTTTTTTGATTTCCATGTTGACCCAGGAGTTGTTTAGCATCATACTCTTTAGTGTTCATGTCTTTGTGGGTTTTGGGGTAACTTTGTTTGTGTTGATATTTATTTTTATTCCACTGTGGTCTGAGTAGGTGCATGGCAGTATTTCAATCCTGTGGAATTTGTTCATGCTTGATTTATGGCCGAGGGTGTGGTCAATCTTAGAGTACATTCCATGTAGTGATGAGTAGAATGTAGATTCCATGTTTGTTGGGTGTTCTGTAGGTATCATTTAAGTTCATTTGGTCAAGCATCAAATTGAGATTCTTGATCTCCTTACTGACTTTTTGTCTTGATGATCTGTCTAGGTTCATTAGTGGGGTGTTGAAGTCCCCAGCTATGATAGTGTTAGAGTCAATATCTTTTTTTAGTTTACCTAGAAGCTGCTTTGTGAAAGCTGGTGCTCCTATGTTGGGTGCATATATGTTTAGAGTGGATATTTCTTGTTGATGGATTAAACCTTTTATCATATTATTTAGTGACCGTCTGTATCTTTTTAAATTTTTGAAAACTGAAAGGGTGTTTTGTCTGACATTAAGATTGTGACTCCTACTTTCTTTTGTGTTCTTTTCACCTGAAATTTTGTTTCCCATCCTCTTACTTGAGTCTGTGAGTGTCCTTTCTGGTGAGATGAGTCTCTTGGAGACAGTATGTTGTTGCCTAATTATATTTTATCCAATTTGCCATTCTGTGTCTTTTCAATGGTGCATTTAGTCCATTCACATTCTGGCTAATTATGGAGATGTGAAAGTTTATTCCGTCATGAGGTTCTTATAGTTTGTTGTTGTTGCTGCTGTTTGTTTATTTCTATGTTGTCTTACTTTTGATTTTTGAGTTGATTAATGTGTGTTTTCAATCATTTTCCTGTTTTCTTGGGAAAGGCATTGTCATTCTTTTTTTCCCTTTCTACTGTGTTTAGAACTTTCTTAAGTGTTTCTTGTAGAGCTGGTCTGGAGGCAGCGTAAACTCTTAGGGATTGAATTTCTGGGAAGGATTTTAATTCTCCATCACTGATGAAACTTAGCTTAGCTGGGTAGGATTCTTGGTTGAAATTGTTTATCTTTGAGAACTTTGAAGATTGGACTCTAAGCTCTCTTAGCCTGAAGTGTTTCTGTAGATAAGTCTACTGCTATTCTAATTGATCTTCCCCAGCAGGTAGTTTGACCTTTTTCTCTTGCTGCCTTTGTGGGATCTTTTCTTTTATACCTACTTTGTGTAGGTAAATTACTATGTGTCTAGGAGTTGGTCTTCTCATTTGTTGTCTTGCAGTGGTTCTCTAAATCTCTTATATTTGAATGGTCACTTCACTGATGAGATTTTAGAAGTTTTCTTGGATAATTTCATGGAATGTTTGTTCCAGGGTGGTCTCTTTCTATCTATCTGCCTCAGGGATTCCAATTAATCTTAGGTTTGGCCTCTTGAGATAATTGCTCATTCTTGGAGGCTTTATTCTGTCTTTTTAAGCTTTTTAAATGTTTTTAACAGTTTGGGTTAGTTCCATATTTTGGTTCTCAAGCTCTGAGATTCTTTCTTCTGTTTGGTTAGTTCTATTTTCCATGCTTATCAGTTTGTTATTTATTTCATTCACTGTATTCTTTATTGCTGTTATCTCAGTTATCAATTTTTTCATTCTTTCCTCTTGTCTCTCCTCACTTCTATTTATCCTCTCTATTAATGTGTTGATATCTGGGTTTGTGGTTTGAGACCAGTCATTCTGGGGGCTCTTCATTGTTTTGAAGTCTGTATTCTCAGTGGCTGACCTCCCAGAGGTCTGTGTGAGACTCATATTCTTCCTTTGGTTTTTCTTCATTTGTGTTGGTTCTCCCCCCACCCCTTTTTTTTACTTCTTCTTTAATTCTGTTGTTCAGTGATGGGGGGATAGCTTTTATTTCAGTTTGCTTGATCTCCTATTCTTCCTTATGTAAATCCTCTGGTTTTGTTCAATTCTGAAGCTGGACTGGGAGTGGGGAGTAGGAAGTGGGGGCCTATGTTTTTTGCAGTTTTGAGATTTTATTAAGGGGAAAGCTGTGACTCAGAAGCTAGCTGCAGATCCCAGTTCCACTGACAGGTGTGTGAGCCCCCTGGAACCCACTTCCCACTAACTTACAACCTGTCCATGCAGTGGGGGTGTCTGTAAGCCCCCTGAAAGCAAAATGAAAGACAGGGACAAGAAGGGAAAATGGAAGGAGGAAGATGAAAGGGAGATGGAGAGATAGAGGAGAAGAAGAGGGAAAACAGACAGGTGTACCAACTAACAAATAAACAGGGAAATAAACTAAGATAGAAAAAACAAAAAGACAAAAATGTACAGAAATTCATATAAACAAGCACAAAAACCCTGTAGTCAGTGTACTCTCCCTCAAAAATGCACATACACAAACAGAAAATCTATAAAAAATAACATTAAAGTAACATAAACATAGCAAGTTCAAAAATGTAAATAAAAACAGAAAGAAGAAAAAAAGCAAAAACTAAAATAAAAAACAAACAAGAAGAAGAAGAAAAAAATTTGCTCTGTAGTTGTTTCTGTATCTTGAGGTTCTTTTCTGCCACCTCCACCTAAGGGAGTGGCTTCAGTCTCCAGCCTCTCCCCTCTGCTGTTGTGCCCAGTGATAGGGTTGCTCTCTGCATGGATCAGATACCCCATGAACTACTGTGGGTGAAGGATGAATCAGATCTGGACTTACCCTACTTGCTGCTGCTGCTATCAAGTATCCCGCTCAGATCTAACATGTCTGTACCTGTTCCAGCATGGGGGAGAAGCCTCTGTCTCTCTGAGTCCGATGGGAGGATAGTCTCTGGGTGCCAAGATGGAGGCTGGGCATAGCTGGAAGGGGCAATGCATTTCTCTGCTGAGTCTTGGGACTGGGATGATAGTGCCTGTCAGTGTCTTGTCACTGATGTTGGAGCTTTATTCCAGATTTCCACTACCTGCCTTCTCCACGGTTCCTCCTACTTGTGCCTGATCTGCTACTGCAGGTGATGGCATGGACTGGGTGCCAGAGGTGAGCAGAGGCTGGCTGCCTCCTCTCAAGAGAGCTCTGAGGGTGGCAGATGATCCTGTGCATCTCAGGTAGGTGGTGGTTGTAGTAACCTCTGGATGAGGGTCCTGGGTGCATGAACCTGAGTCTCCTCTTAACGGATTTTCACTCACCTACTGGCACACCCACTCATGCATAGAGTCTTTATGGACACTCGCTTTTGGAGACTCTCACATTCCCGCCTGTTTTGTCCCTATCTTGCCCGAAGCCAATTGCTTCCTTTTTAATCATATCTTTTAAAAAAGTCTTTAATAGCTTTAGGGGTATAAAAAGTTTTTGGTTATATGGCTGCCTTGTATGGTGCTGTGGAAGTATGGATCTGTAGAAGTACTCATCATCCCATTAGTGAACATTGTGCTCAATAAGTAATCTTTCCATCCCTCCCTCCTTCCCGCCCTCCCCCTTCTGAGTCTCCAGTGTCTTTTATGCCATTCCTATATGCCTTTGCAGATCCTTTGTTTAGCTCTCACTTATAAGTGAGAACATACAGTATTTGGTTTTCTGTCCTTGTGTAACTTCACTTAGGATAATGGTCTTCAATTCTATTCAGGTTGCTGCAAAAAACATTTTTGTTCTCCCTTGTGGCCAAATAATATTCCATGGTTTATATATATATGCCACATTTTCATTATCCACTGATCAGTTGATGGACATTTAGGTTGATTCCACATCTTTACAATTGTGTATTGTGCTACTATAAACATATAGGTGCAAGTGTCTTTTGTATAACAACCTCTCTTCTACAGGTAGATATCAAGTAGTGGCATTTCTGGATCAAATGGTAGATCTACTTTTAGTTCTTTGAGAAATCTCTGTACTGATTTCCATAGAGGTTGCACTAATTTACACTCCCACAAGCAGTGTATACGTGTTCCCTTTTCACCACATCTGTGACATCTATCTCTTTTGTTTTTTAAAATAATGACCATTCTGACTCGTGTAAGGTGGTATCTCATTGTGGTTTAAATTTGAATTTCCTTGACAATGAGTGATGTTGAGCATTTTTTAATGTTTGTTGACCATTTGTATATCTTCTGTCAAGAGATGCCTTTTCATGGTATTTGCTCACTATTTAAGGAGATTTTTTTTTCTTGCTGATTTGTTTGAGTTCTTTGGAGATTCTGAATGTTACTCCTTTGTTAAATGTATAGTTTGTGAATATTTTCTCCCACTTTCCTATTTTTGCCTATTTATTCTGATTATTTCTTTTGCTGTGTGGAAGCTTTTCCATTTACTTAAGCTTCACTTATTTATTTTTATTTTGTTGCATTTTCCTCAGGGTCTTAGCCATAAATTCTTTGCTTAAGGCCAGTGATATCTTAGCTACGAAATTTGATTGTTTTACTTACATTTGCATAAATGACACCACATTTATTTTGCAGAAATTATTTTTAAACAAAGCAAAGATTCTTAGCAAGTGATTAATTTGTGGGCAAGTCACTTTGTTTTTGTGCATCAAGACAATGTACTAATATCTTTCAGGTGTACTAAAAATTAACTAAGTTAAGAATATTTGTAATATAATGTCAAACCACAGGACCCAGTTGAAATATTTTCTTTTCATAGGGAATTTCTTAGATGAAATACAGCTATTTATATACACTCTTCCAAACTTACGGAGCTAACAATATATCAGTCTGAAATTATCTGCCATGGTAGGTTGGTAATTCAAAAGCCTCTCTCAAGTCTGCCCTTTCTACCTCTCCAGTTTCACCTAATTTGACAACCTCAAGTTATTACATGCTATATATACTTTGACAGAAAGCATCTCAGGGGGTCATACTTAGGGAACCTGAGTCAGTGAATATCTACGTTTGTCCAGGATTCATATGATTTTTAAAGGCAGTATTGTGTCTGACTGTGGAAAGAAGATCTGGAACAAGAAAAGTGCTGCAATAGAAAAAACTGCTAGGCAGGTCTATCCCTGGGAGTAAGCTTAGTGCATTCCATGGTGCATGTCTATAATTGTAACTGCTTTCCTATAAAACTTGATCAAGTTCATCATTTGGTGGTCTCTTCCCTATGGAAACAGACATGATTTTAAGAACAGACATTTACAACATATGATCCATGTTGCCTTTATAAACTGGCCTAACAATAACTATTCCACATTACTTGATGAAATATATTTCTTATTGCATTTCTTAAGTTTAATAACAATTCATTCCATAGAGTGATCCCTTGGTTCTCGTAGAAACAATGCTAAAACTAATGCTTATGTCATTGCTGGAATGCTTTTCTTCCCCTTGAGCCTGAATAACTTGTTTCTTGTGAATTTGCTTCCACAGAATGAGGGAGAATATGATTCAAGCTAATTCCCCAAGCAGACATCTTCCCAGATGCACAATACATAATGCCAAAGCCACATGGTCAACCCATGGGTACATACATTTGTATCAGAACAATCACATTGCTCTAATTCTTTATTAATTTATTCATTGCCAAGTTCCATTATCAAAGCCAACAAAGGAGCCTTAAAACAGAAGCAAATATCAAAGAAGTAGTTTTTTTCACTTATCTCAAAAGCATTAAACTGAGTTGGTTAAATGAATGATTGTTTGAAGAAAAACTTTTTATATGGGGAACTGACTAGAAGAAAGCTTTGCACTGAGTGAATCCTGGAGAGTATGGAAAATTTTGGAACCTGTATTGGAAAGCTTCTGCAAAGCAAGTGACTGTTCCTGAACTCTTTGGCTTCCTTAGAGACTCTCAGGAACCCACTCTGATAGAGAAACTTCGAATATTGTAATGACCATGATAGAAGTAAGATGCCAGAATGCTTATGAATGCTGTTCCTGCCTGCTTCAAATTATTTTCTGGATAGAATTGAGCAGGGTTTCATGGGACATTGCAATAACTCTGATGTCTTAGGTATTAACATTGTTTCTGCCTAAAAATTTTGATAGGTATAATTTCAAGGAAGTTTAACTCAAAAGCTCCAGGATTACAGATCCATACAGGACCATTGATAAAAGATAAGCTTTTAATTTTTGTTGGTTGGCTAAGTAAACATTCTGAAGGACAAAATTTGTAAATAATATTATTTTTCAGTCTTCCTTTGTTATTTAGTAACTTCCTGAAGTGATTTTTTTGAGAAGGATGTGAAGAGTGCTATGATCAATTGGTGATGTCTGTAATGGACAAGGGAGAGAGAAAGAGGAGTGCTTCACTTCTAATGACTTAGGATGAGTCTTTTACAAAGCCTATTATTCTTCATAATGAAGGAAGAAATATGATTCAGAATGACTTTGTTTTCAATTTCATGCAATATCCAAAATGAAGCTCTGAAACACCATTCGTAACCTTTGTTCAGCCTAATGGTTAATACCCATAGTGAATCAATACATTAATAACTGGTATGAAATAAAGGAAGTCTTACCTTATCATTTATATAGCAAAACTGGGGAAACTATGAAGAGTTTAGATATGTGAATATTTTTCAAAGTAATAATCTATTCCAAGACATCATTTAAAAAACCTTCTACAACATTGAAAGTAGTAGTGCATTAGGTAATTTCTAATTTTAAACTCCCAATGTCTATAATCATGAATAAATTATATAGGATATGCAGAATATGTTTCTCTCTTCATGATTGTCTCAAACTTGAATTTATAATAAATACACATCTCCATCAAGTTTGAGCCATCAAAAGAGACAGTTTAAATGGGAGTAAGATGTTGGGGAGGAGGGGAAATAATCACTGCATGGATGAGCACACCAGCTTATATGATAATTACACTCTCAGTAATTTCAAATGTTGTCAAATTGAGTTTCTTATATTCTGAGAAAAATGTTGAAATATGAGTTTATGCAGGTGTTTCATTATCGGGTCCAGAGATTCTATTAAACAAAATTTTTCCTTATAGAGACATTTTCAGAGAAAAAAATATATACTAGACATTTATTTAATTTTTTTTTTCTCAACTCCATGTGTTTTCCTGCTGGCCATACCCTGACTTTTAAGGGGAATCTATCCCACTCATACCCTCCGTCTATGTGGTCTAGGGTACATGCCCAAGATTCAAATACTCAGAGTCACAGTGATTGTTTCAAAATTGGATGCACGACTTAAACTGGGTCTATCAAAAGTGGCCATAGAGCTTCTGCTGTAATTATTAGACCATCTCAGTTTATTTTGGATTCTAAGTTGCATTTGCTTGTTTGATAAAGGAGGCAACCCAGAAAAAAGAAAAACTGAGAGAGGGAAACATGTAGTAATGGCATTCTTCAAGTAACTGGTTTGCTAGGCCCTTGAGCCAGTTTTACTCTTGTACTTTTCATTTCTATCTTTTTTTAAACTTAAGTCAGCTTAAGTTGGCTTTCTGTCATTTACAACCAGAAGAGACCCAATTAATGTGTCCACAACTCAATAATTGTATAAAATGTTACTGCAAAACTCACTTTAAACTTTGATTAATAATGCAAACTTATAGACATCATAGACTTCCAAGTATTCTTAGTGTTATAATCTTATGTTTGTAGGATACAAAATATTTCTGCTCACATATCATATTTGTACATATAAAGTTAGAACTATTATTAGCATATTTAGATTAATTTTGCATATTGAAAAATTGTAGTATTTATAATTTTTTACTTTTTTAAATTTTAAGAATGTGGGGTACAATTCAGGATTAGATATGCAAATGGTTATTGTTCAGGTAAAGTTTGGGCCTCACTTTGGTCCCCATTTCACCTGGTTTGAAATCAGGTACCCTTATTGATGTTATGTCCCTCTCCCCCCCAACAGTTTCCCTCTACTGCCAATCCTTTTTTTACAGTATAATGATAATTGTGCAGGGTCTGCTTATAAGTGAGAACATGTGGTACTCAGTTCTTTGTTTCTGTGACAGATCACTCAGAATTATAGACCCTAAATTCATTCAAGTTGCTGTGAAGTTCATAATTTTGTCCTTTATGGCTGTGTAATATTCCATCATGAATAAGTACCACATTTTAAAAAAATTCAGTCCACTTTAGATGAGCAGCACGGTTGGTTCCATGTTTTTGCTATTGTGAATAGTGCTGCAATAAACATGCATGTGCAGGTATCTTTTTCACAGAACGATTGAAGTTCCTCTGGGTATATTCCCAGAAGGGAGATTGCTGGGTCTTATGGAAGGTCAATTTTTAGATCTTTTAGGAATTGCCGCACTGTTTTCCACAGAGGTTGTACTAGTTTACAATTCCACCAGCAGTGTAGAAGTGTCCCCTATTCCCCGCATCCTATCCAGCATCTGTTGTTTTTTGAATTATTGATGATGGCCATTCTGACTGGAGTTAGGTGGTATTTCAGTGTGGCTTTTATTTGCATTTCTTTGACGATTAGTGAGGTTGAGGATTTTTTCATGTGTCTGTTGGCTGCTCATATGTCTTCTTTTGAAAAGTATCTATTCATATCTTTTGCCCTCTTTGTAATGGGGTTGTTGGTTTTTTTCTTTTTGGCACATTTGAGTTCCTTGTAGATCTTAGATGTTAGGCCTTTGTCAGATATACAGTTGGCCAATATCTTTTCCCAGTCTGAGGGCTGTCTCCCGGCTCTCCTGATGGTTTCTTTTGCTTTGCGGAAGCTTTTCAGTTTGATGAGGTCCCACTTATCTATTTTGTCTCTTATGGCTTGGGTATTTGGGGTTTTGATCAAGAATTGGTTTCCAGGTCCAATTTCTATAAGGGTGTCTCCTGTATTTTCTAAGGTTCTTATAGCTTGAGGTATTGCGTTTAGGTGTTTGATCCATTTAGAGTTGATTTTTGTGTATGGTGATAGGTAGGGATCCTGTTTTAATCATCTGCATGTGGTCAGCCAATTTCCCCAGCACCATTTACTGAATAAGTTCTCCTCGCCCAAGTGGTTGTTAGTGGAGGCTTTTTTGAAGATGAGCTGGTTGAGAAATTGAGATTTTGCTACTGGAATCTCTATCCTGTTCCATTGGTCAATATGCCTGTTCTTGTACCAATACCAGGCTGTTTTGATTATTGTCACCTTATAATAAAGTTTAAGGCCTGGAAGTGTGTTACCTCCCATTTTGTTTCTTTTGCTGATAATTGCTTTGGCTATGTGTGGTCATTTATGTTTTCATATGAATTTCTGTATTGCTGTTTCTAGGTCAGAGAAGAATGATGTTGGCAATTTAATGGGTATTGTATTAAATCTGTAGATTGCCTTGGGTAGGATGAACATCTTAACAATGTTGATTCTTCCCAATCCATGAGCATGAAATTTTTTCCATTTGTGTGTGTCATCTTTGATTTTTTTGAGCAGTGTTTTGTAGTTTTCATTGCAAAGTTCTTTCACTTCTCTGGTTAGGAAGATGCCGAGGTATTTCATTTTTGTTGTTGTTGTTGCTACTGTGAATGAGATTGTGCCTTTTATTTGGTTCTCTGTTTGTTTGTTGCTGGTGTATAAGAATATGACTGTCTTTGCTCGTTGATTTTGTATGCTGAGACTTTGCCAAAGTCCTTTAACAGTACAAGGGGTTTTTTGACAAATTCTCTTGGATTTTCAAGGTATAGAATCATATTGTCAGCATAGAGGGATAACTTGACTTTCTCTTTTCCTATTTGAATACCCCTCCTATTTCCTTGTCTTGTCTGCTCTAGCTAGGACTTCTAACATAATGCTGAACAGGAGGGATGAAAGTGGGAATCCCTGTCTAGTTCCAGTTTTCAGGGGCAATGCTTTCAATTTCTGTCCATTTAGCAATATGTTGGCTGTGGTTTTATCACAGATGGCTCTTACTATTTTGGGGTATGTTCTTTCTATGCCTAGGTTTCCAAAGGTTTTTGACAAGAAGGGATGCTAGATTTTATTGAAAGCTTTTTTCTGCACCTAATTATATAATCATGTGATTCTTTTTTTTTTTTTTTTTTTGAGTTGGAGTCTCACTCTGTCGCCCAGACTGGAGTGCAGTGGCCGCTCCCGGCCACCGCAGCCTCGACCTGCTGGGCTCTGGCGATCCTTCAACCTCAGCCTTCCAAGTAGCCGGAATTACAGGCGCACGCTACCACACCCGGCTAATTCTTTTTGATTTATTGTAGAGATGAGGTCTCGCTTGCCCAGGCGGGTCTCGAACCCGCGGACTCAGGCAATCCACTCACCTCAGCCTCCCAAAGGCGCGGGATTACAGGCTGAGCCACCGAGCCCGGCTAATCATGTGATTCTTATTTTTACATCTGTTTATGTATTTAATTATAGGTTGGACCAGTCCTTCATCCCTGGGATGAACCTTACTTGGTCTTAGTAGATGATTTTTGAGTTGTGTCATTGGATCCAACTTGCTAGAATCTTGTTGAGTATTTTAAAATTTATGTTCATCAGAGATATTGGCCTGTATTTGTCTTTCTTTGTTGAATCCTTACCCTGTTTGGGTATCAATGTGATGTTAGCTTCATAAAATGATTTGGGGAGAGTTCCATCTTTCTCGATTGCTTGGAATACTTTCAGTAGGATTGGTACTAGCTCTTCCTTGAATGCCGTCTGGTTCAGGCCTTTTTTTTTTTTTTTGGTAGGTACTTTTCTTATGATGGAGTTGATTTCCTGGGTTTTTATTGGTCTATTTAATGTCTCAATCTTTTCTTGTTTCAACCTGGGAAGGTTGTGTGATGTCAGAAAGTCCTTCATTTCCTGTAGGTTTTTGAGTTTGTTTCCATACAGGTATACATAGTAATCTCTGATAATTTCTTGTATTTCTTCAGGGTCCATTGTGATTTCATCTTTTGTATTTCTGATTGTTTTTATTTGGGCTTTTTGTCTCTTTTTTGGTTAGTCTGGCTAGGGTTTATTAATCTTCTTTATCCTTTCAAAGAACCAGCTTTTTGTTTAGTTGATTTTTTTCTATGATATTGTTGTCTTCTATGTCCTGTATTTGGGCTTTAACTTTGATAATCTGGATTCTTCTGGTGAAGTTAGAGTTTTAGTGGTCTTGCCTTTCTAGCTACCTTAGGTGATTTGTTGGACTTTTAACTTGTGTTCTTTCCATTTTGATGTGTGTTCATAAAGAAATGCATTTCTTTCTTGGTATTGTTTTCATGGCATCCCAGAGGTTTTAGTAAAATGTGTCTCTATTTCCATTAGTTTCCAGAAATCTTTTAATTTCTGCTTTGATTTCCATGTTGACCCAGGAGTTATTCAGCGTCATGCTGTTTAGTGTCCATGTCTTTGTGGGTTTGGGGGAAGCTTGGTTTGTGTTGACATTTATTTTTATTCCACTGTGGTCTGAGAAGGTGCATGACAGTGTATTGTTCTTACGGAATTTGTTTGTGCTTGATTTATGGTCGAGGATATGTTCAATCTTGGAGTACATCCCATGTGTTGATGAGTAGAATTTATACTCTGTGGTTGTCGAGTAGAGTGTTCTGTAGGTATCTATTAAGTCCATTTGGTCAAGCATCAAGTTGGGCTTCTGGATCACCAAGTTGATTTTTGCCTCAATGATCTAGCTAAGATTGTTAGTGGGGTATTTTAGCCCTCAGCTATGATAGTGATAGAGTCAATATCTTTTTTAAGTTTAGCTAGACACTGTTTTATAAAAGTTGGTGCTCCTATGCTGGGTGCACAAATGTTTAGGATGGATATTTCTTGTTGATGGAATTAACCTTTTATCATTATATAGTGACTTTCTATATCTTTTTAAATTTTCAATACCTTAAAAGATATTTCGTCTGATATTAAGATTGCAAGTCCTGCTTACTGTTGTTTTCCATTTGCCTGAAAATTTGTTTTCTGTCCTCTAACTTTGAGTCTGTGAGTGTCCATTCTGGTGAGATGAGTCTTCTGTAGATAGCATATTGTTGCGTCATGTTTTTTAAAATCCAGTTTGCCATTCTATGTCTTTTCAGTCCATTCACATTCAGGCTTATTACTGAGGTGTGAGTTTCTCCCTGTCATGAAGTTCTTATAGAGTTTGTTGTTACTTTTGTTATATTTATTTATTTGTCTTTTGGTCTTCTTTTTTGGGGGGGTTGATATTTTGTGTGTTTTTAATCTTTTTCCTGCATTTTTCAAGAGCATGTGGTTGTTCTTCTTCTTTTCTTTCTCTTTCTCTCCCTCTCTCTTTCTTTCTTTCTTTTTCTTCTGTGCTTAATACTTTCTTAAGCATTTCTTGTAAAACTGATCTGGAGGTGGCATAAACTCTTAGGGTTTGAGTGTCTGGGAAGGATTTGAGTTCTCCATTGCTGATGAAGCTTAGCTTGGCTGGTTAGGAAATTTTGGTTGGAATTGTTTATCTTTGAGAACTTTGAAGCTTGGATTCTAGTCTGTTCTAACTTGTAGTATTCCTTTCCTTTTTTTTTTTTTTTTGGCAAATTTTGGCCAATATATTTTGTTTATATTTCCTTTTTTTGGTGTAGGTCCAAGAGAGCTAAATATGATAACAATCAAAAGAGATCTTTTACTAAGTTTTAAATAAATATTCAAAGTAATAAGAAAGCAATGGTGATAGTATAATTGACAGTTTTTGTTCTCTATTTGTGATATATAAAATAATGGTATATATTGGAATTGGTGACAGATTGAATGAACAATAAGAGAAATTTTCTTTTTTCTTTTTGAGTTGGAATCTCACTCTGTTGCCCAGGCTGGAGTGAAGTGGCATGCTCACGGCCAGTCCCCAGCATCGACCTGCTGGGCTCAGGCAATCCTTCTGCCTCAGCCTTCCAAGTAACCAGAACTATAGGCATGCACTACCATGCCCAGCTAATTTTTTTTCTTTTTCTTTTTAGATTTTAAAGATATGGGGTACCATTCAGGGTTAGGTAGGGTATGGGGTACCATTCAGGGTTAGGTTCATTATGCAGGTACCCTTGCTGATGAGGTATGTCCCCCTTCCTCAACAGATTCCTACCCACTGCAGTTTCCTGCTACTGCTAATTGTTTTCTTATGGTACTACAATAATTGTTCAAGGTCCACTTATGAGCAAGAACATGTGATACTCAGTTCTTTGTTTCTGTGATAGATCACTCAGTATTATAGACTCTAAGTCAATTCAGGTTGCTGTAACATTCATGATTTTGTCTTTCTTTATGGCTGCATAATAGTCCATCATGCATATGTACCACATTTTTTTATTCAATATTTTTTATTATGATATTGTGGGGTACAGTTAAGGGTTAGGTATACAAATATGCTTCATTCAGGCACCCTTGTTGATAAGAAGTGTCTCCCCAACCCCAGACAGATATTTACTACCATTAATCCCATCACCCTACCCCCCCCC
>CAUYQG010111378.1:0-40713 GCA_963574415.1 Tarsius wallacei | reverse complement strand
GGAAACTGTCAGGGGATGGGGGTGGGATTGGCAGCTGGGGGAAACTGCCAGGGGAGGAAGGGGCATACCTCATCAACAAGGGAACCTGCATGATCAACGTTGGCATACCTAACCCTGAATTGTACCCCACATCTTCATAATAAAAAATTAATTAATTAATTTTTAAAAAATTAGCCTGGCATGGTGTTGCACCCCTGTGGTTCCAGCTGCTTGGAAAGCTGAGGCGGAAGAATCACCTGAGCCTAGCAGATCAAGGCTGCGGTGGCTGTGAGTGTGCCACTGCACTCTAGCCTGGGTGACAGAGTGAGACTCTGACTCAAAAAAGAAAGAGATGACTGGTAGGTTGCAATGAGAAGTGATGAGGCAGTAGCCAACAACGCATTCATTCAACAAGCATTTAATGGACACCCAAAATGTACTGTCTCTGGGAATTTGAAGGAAAGACAAAAGGACCCAGGTCCTGTCCTTGCTGGTTCACAGTCCAGTGGGTTTCTCTACGGTAGAAATTCAAATTCTTCGCTAGTGAGAACGTTAATTAGATGCAGAACAAAGGCTTGGATATCTGCTTGTGTGCAATTTTCCAAGATGTCTGACTACTGGATTCTGTTGGCTTTCTCCGGGTGGGGTGCCCTTGGAGGATTGCTATGGGCTTAGCCTCAAGGCATGATGGGACCTGAGAAGGCGGGGGAAGAGTTGGGATAGAAAACCCCTGAGATAACAATGGTCAGCCAGCGTGGGCGGTCAGCAGTATGGGTTACATTTTCTAAAGCACCAGAGGGACCTAGTTTGTTTCAAGCATGATAGTTACTGCGCTGTTTTGCTTGCATGACCTCATTTAACTCTGAAAATAAGCCTCAATATTATTATTCCCATTTTCTAGATGAGAAAACTGGAGCCCAGAGAGGCTATGTGATCTAAGGTCACACAGCTTGTAAGCAGCAGAGCTTGCAAATCCAAAGTGAAATCCAAGTCACAAGCCCCTGCCCTCGTGCTTGAAATTGGAATTCTTCTCCATTTAGATTGAGGGATTGAGGTTGGGAGTGGTGGTTCATGCCTGTAATACTACCATTTCGGGAGGCTGGGGCAGGAGGATTCCTTGAGGCCAGGAGCTTGGGACCAGCCTGGGCAATGTAGCAAGACCCTGTCTCTCTCTCTCTCTCTTTTTTTAAAAACGTTGTTGGATTGGGAGTTGCGAGTCCTGAAGTTCTCTGGCAAGCTCCTTCCCTTCTCAGTGTCTGTTTCCAGGTGCAGAAGGCACAGGGGATTGGCTCAGATGACAACTAAGGGTCATTTATGCTTTGGTCATCTATATTAGGATGGGGAAAGCCAACGGGAAGAGGAAACAGATAAACGTGCAGAGGTGAACCCTCTTTCCTCCTCCAAGCCTCAATTTCATTGTCTGTAAAATGGGAATCCCAAAGACATAAATCACATGCTAGGATCAGCATATTAAATAAGCTCAGCATTCGCCCAAGCAACACAGTAAGTGCTCGATAAATGTGGGCCTGTGTTATTCCTAATACGTTTACAGAGCTCCACCACGCCGGGTTCCTGTAAGCTTTCACTTCTGGCAAGGTCAAAGCACCATGTTGGAAAGAAGAGGACTGATCAAAGTAGAAGAAAGGCAGACAGACGAAATTACTGTCAGACAGGAATGTGTGCTGTTGCCCTTTATTGGTTTTACATACAGGTTAGTTTACGAACACTTTCAGGAGCATGTAAGTGTGAAATTGGAAAGCGTCACCGCAGGACAGCCAGGAGCCACCGCACCTGCGATACAAAGACAGGGAGGAGCAAGCCGGGTGGGCCAGAAAAAGGGAGAAGAAAGAAGACAGGCAGAAAGGAAAAAGAAAGTGAACCTCGATGTGGAAGACAAAAAGATACTGGCTGGGGAGCGAGCCGATTTTGAAGTTCAAATCTTGTGATATATTGTTGAACTCACACTCCTATTTCACTTTTTTTTGGTGGGGGGGAGGAGAGGGTTGGAGTCTCACTCTGTCGCCCAGGTTGCAGTACAGTGGCATGATCATAGCTCACCAGTCTCCACCTCTTAAACTTGGATGATCCTCCTGCCTCAGCCTCCCAAGTAGCTGTGACTGCAGGCACGCACCAGCATGACAGCTAATCATTTTTATTTTTCGTAGAGACGAGGTCTTGCTGTGTTGCCCAGGTTGGTCTTGAACTCCTGAGCTTAAGTGATCCTACCGCCTCAGCCTCCCACAGTACTGGGATTACAGGTGTAAGCCACTGCACCCGGCCCTATTTCACTACTTAAACAAGTCCCATACTCCGCCCCCTGTCTTCCTGCTCAAGCCATTCCCTCTGAATGGAATTTTCATTCCTGGTCATGGACATTGCTCAACGCCTGCCTCGCTTTCTCTGAATCCCCCCCAAAAACAGCCTACAGCGCTACCTAACATGCAATACATTCAATAAATATTAATTGCATTCATCAAGTCCACGATTCTTTACTATTCAAGTTGAAGAAGAAACATCCCACCCAATTAGTTGCAAATGGCCAAAGATGATCATGGCAAAGTTCTCTGCTTGTTTGGAATGGGAGTGAAACTCTCCAGGGACTCATTCTGTGATGGAGACACTTTGCTACAATAATAATGAAAACAGGAACAAGAAACAACAAATAGGCATGTCCTGTAGTTCCAGCTTGGGAGGCTGAGGTGGGAGGATGGCCGGGAATTCAAGACTATCCTAGACAACATAGCGAGACAACCATCTCTATAAAAATAACTAAAAATTAGCTGAGTGTGGTGGCATGCACCTGAGATCCCAGCTACTCGAGCCTGAGGCAGGAGGATCACTTGAGCCCAGGAGTCCAAGGGTGCAGAGAGCTATGATCAGGCTACTGCATTCTAGCCTGGGCCACACCTCTGTCAACAACAAAAAATGTGTGTGTGTGTGTGTGTGTGTGTGTGTGTGTGTGTGTGTGTGTGTGTTGAGGACCACATCCCAAACACAACCTTTAAATAATTTATCCATAATAAATCATTTAGTCCTCAAATCAACATTATGGTCAAGGGGCAATTCTCATCCCCATTTTCCAGAGGAGGAAACTGAAGAGGATGACCAACCATTCCAGCATGCCTGGAGTTCCCGGGATGCAAGACTTTCAATACTAAAACCAGAGGGTTCTGGACACACAGGGATGCGTGTACCTTGCCAGCTGGGCACACATAGATTCTGGAAACTTCCCAAAGTTAATGAGTGGCCGGGCTTCCCTCACCCCCAGTACAGTCACAGACGGAGGCAAATACAAACCCACTGAGGCAACAGGCAAGCCAGGTCACAGGATGGGCCGTCCACACTTTCCAGCACACAGTCTGGTGCAAGCAGGTCCTCACACAACTGTCCTGACCATGCTGTAGTACTGCCTACACACACCACATGACTGTGGGCAAGTCATTTAACGTCTCTGGGCCTCCGCCGTTCTCATCTTCTCATCTTCAACATCCAGAAATATCCAGAAGAGCAAATAAATGTGCTCCTTTGCCTGAGGCTGATAAAACTGATTAGGCCACTCTTTCCTGCACTCCCCAGACCTGGGCCTTAGAGCCCTTCTCTCACCTCTGCATCGTGGGAAGTCACAACCCCATCGCAGGAGCTATTTGCACGCTCCCTAAGGCTGGCAGCTTGACTTGAGTAGTCTGTGGGTGCTAAATGAGCACCCTGAAGTTGTTCTGACCTCTCAGGATCTGGCTGGCCCTCTGACCAACATCCAAAGCAGACACATGGCAACTGCGACTGCCATTGTGGGCACAGCCTCCACAGGTGGGGGCAGTTGTTTCGTCCAGCCTTGTGCTGTGTACACTTCAGAGCACAGCATGGTGAATCAAAGCAGGGACTCTGGAGACACCACCTGGGCCCAGAATCCTGGCTTGCCATAGTAAAGCTGTGTGACCTTGGACAAATTACTTAACCTCTCTGTTTCTCAATTGCCTCAATGACAAAATGAAGATTATAATAGTAGCTATGCCATAAGGTTGTTATGAGGAGTCAATGAGTTATTATGCGTAGAATACCTAGCACATAGTAAGTGGTATATGTGTTAATATTTATTAGAATTCTCAAAAACACATCTGGATTTGGTATTATTTAACAGATGAGGAAACTGAGGTTCAGAGAAATGAATCTGCCCAAGTTAGCTAAGCAGCAAAGCCAGATTCAAATCCTGATGCCAAAGCCTTGCTCTTAGCTGCAATGTATGCTGCACCTCAGTAAACACTCAACTATTTATTAAAATAATCAGTGGTGAAATAAAGGTCGTTTTTGATTGTCTGCAAAGGCTTGCTAACCTGCCCTGCAATCCTGCCCTCAGGGCCTGCTTGTTCCCTGCCAGCACTACTGAGTCCCAGAACTTGGGGCACCATTTTCCTGAGTGGCTCTAGAATGCCACCCCCTCTAACTCCCTGCCCGTCCACACCATCAGCCTATAGAAAACCCAACACACTGCTGAGTCTCCAACTTCTGAAAAACAGGAGAGACTCTTTAAGCTTCTGGTTATTGGTCTTCCCCATCAATAAAGTAAGTGTTATTTTACAGATTCGTATCTTTCAGGGAACTGAGCAAACCCAGATTAGAGAAAATGGGTAAAGGGATGAAGCATCTGGGACCCTATGCTGTATCCTACCTACCTCCCTCTTCTGGGATCCTCCTGGACACATCCTTCTGTCTTAATAATCAGTTATTCACAAAACTACCTATTCCAGTAAACATTCCAGTAAACACCCCAGTTCCTAACGCGAATGTATTCCTATGACTTTATGTCCAAAGAGGGTGAAATGATGTTTGTGTTTCCAGCTCATTCCACCTGGGACCTTCTTTCTGAAAGCAGGAAAGGTGCCCCGCCTTACCAAGGACAGGGTTTAGAGGGCCTCTAGCAGTGAGAGAGAACAGAAACTGGTTCCAGGCCTGCCTCTGCCCTAAGACTGCAAGCCCCAGGTGAGGTTGTCAGGCAGCTCGCGGACTGGGAACTGAGCGGCTGACACAGACTGGCGTTGCCTCCACAGAAGGGCAAGACGTGAGAAGCCCACCGACATCAGAACACCAAGATATAAAATGCCCAGTTCCCCGTCTACAGTTTTAGAAACCAGTTCAATGGCTCCTCCTCCACAGATGATAAGAAAGGCAGTCAGGAGGTAGGTGATCTGAAAAATACCAACACTTGTTTTCCTCCAGAGGCTCTCAAGTTGTACTGGACAGAGTTGTTTCCTTCGAGATCAATTCACTGTTTCCATTCGAAGTGGTTCCTTCATTTCTAGGATGGTTATACTCATGCAGGATCAGGAGAAAGCAACTTCTTGGCTGGTCACTGTGACTCTCTCAGTTACGCTGCCAGGGGAGAAATCCAGAGTTACCAGGCCCGGGAAAGGGCCTAGGCAAATAATAACACATATATGAGATAAAAGTAGTGCTTTGCAGACGCCACCGCCTTGAGCCTTTTTCCATCAACCATGGTCAAGTCCATCATGTTCTTTGACATCGCCACTGACGGTGAGCCCTTGGGCCATGTCCCCTTCGAGCTGTCTGCAGACAGAGTTCCAAAGACAGAAAACTTTCGTGCTCTGAGCACTGGAGAGAAAGGATTCGGTTATAAGGGTTCCGCTTTCAAAGAATCATTCCAGGGTTTGTGTGCCAGGGTGGTGACTTTACACACAATGGCACTGGCAGCAAGCCCATCTACAGAGAGAAATTTGATGACAAGAACTTCATCTTGAAGCATAAAGGTCCCAGCATCTTGTCCATGGCAAATGTTGGACCCAACACAAACAGTTCCTAGTCTTTCATCTGCACTACTAAGACTGAATGGATGGATGCCAAGCATGTGGTCTTTGACAAGGTGAAAGAGGGCATGAATGTTGTGCAAGTCATGGAGGGCTGTGGGCCCAAGGATGATAACTTAAGCAGATCACCATTGCTGTCTGTGGACAACTCTAATCAATTTGACTTGTTTTATCTTAAACTACCAGACCACTTCTTCTGTAGCTCAGAACACCCCTCCATCCCATTTGCTTGCAATATCCCTACAATCTTTGTGCTCTCACTACAATTCTTTGGGTTTGGGTTCCATATTTTCCTTATTACCTTCCACATCTCGTTGGATGGCAGAGAAATAAAAATCATTACCAAAAAAAAAAAAAAGAGAGGTGAAAGTAGATGTTGGAAAAACAAAAAACCTCCCTGAGAAACACTGAAGAAGGATGGAACTGTTGAATGCAATTTTAACAAAGTGAAGAGGAAAAGGACTGCAAAGTGTAGTGGTTATGGGAGACTGATGTGTGACCTTGGAGGTTAGGGAACCACCTCCCATAGCTCTAGTCTGTTTTCTTCCTTAAAGTGTATGGTTCTGGCCAGGCGTGGTGGCTCATGCCTATAATTCCAGCCCTTTGGGAGGTCAAGGTGAGAGGATTGTCCCTGCCCACAGGTTCAAGACCAGCCTGCGCAACTTGGTGAGACCTCATCTCTACAATACATCAAACAATTAGCCAGGTGTGGTGGTGTACGCCTGTAGTTGCAGCTACTTGGAAGGCTGAGGCGGAAGGATCACCTGAGCCCAGCAGGTTGAGGCTGTGGTGGCCGTGAGCGGGCCACTGCACTCCAGCCTGGGCAACAGAGTGAGACTTCCAACCCTTAAAAAAAAAAAAAAAAAGTGTATGGTCCTTGGCCAGGTATGGTGGCTCACGCTTGTCTTCTCAGTTCTTTGAGAGGCTGAAGCCAGAAGATTGCAAGCTCAGGAGTTTGAGATCAGCCTGGGCAACATGGCGAGACCTCATCTCTACAATAAATGAAAAAGTTAGCCAGGTGTGGTAGTGCGTGCCTATAGTCCCAGTTATGTGGAAGGCTGAGACGGAAGGACTACATGAGCCTCGCAGGTTGAGGCTTCAGTGACCAAGATCATGTCACTGCACTTCAGTGTGAGCGACAGAGTGAGACTCTGACTAAAAAAAAAAAAAGAAAAAAGATTACAGTCCTTAAAGACAGCATGAGGCTTCAATGAGATAATGCAAAGGAAGGGCACAGCACTCGGAACGTGAGTTTTTACTTAATTAGCCAGTTTGTATCTGCACATCATACACTAACATTATTGGCCAACTAACATTTTCAGAGTATTTACTATTTCCGAGGCAAAGTGTGAGCTCTGGGTTGCCTAGAATTAAGTCAAGGCTTGGATTCATTATATTAATATGCCAGTTTTAAATTTGGGAATGTTTGGGATTAAATGAGATGGCTGCCATGAGGTAGGTTTAGTACAGTGCCTGGCATATACAAAGTACTGAAGGTAGATTCTATTACATCGAGGACAAGCCCTGAATGTTTTCTCCTCCTCTTTAAGCCACTTCCTTTGCTGCCAGTTCTTAGCATCCCTGGTCAGTCCCTAGCCTACACCAGGTACCCGGCTCTTCTAAAACTATGGAAGAACCCAGTAGCTCAAGAGATTGAAGGTCAAGACAATTAAAATAGAGGAAATAAGAGCAGAGCAGCAGCAGCAGCTGGAAGGAAGCCTAAGGGGTTTGTGAGTTCTGGTAGTGTTATTTCTTGATTTGGATGCCCGTTATACGGATGTGTTCACTTTGAGAAACTTCATTTAATTGTAAACTTCAATGTTTACAATTAAAATTTATGCACTTTCTGTATAAATGTTCATAAAAATAAAAAATATTTAAAATAGGAACCACCCCTCCCCATTATCTAAAGCATAAAGAAGCCCTTCCATGGGTTTGCCACAGCTTGGTCATAAGCACGCCAGCCTTGCCAGCTGATCCCAGAAAGTAGGACAAACGCCATCATGGTTTGGTTAAGATTGACAGGTACTGATCTGAAGAACCAGGAACAACATTCTCCTTAACAAATGCCCAGAACAGCCCTTCCTCTACCCCAACTTCCTTTCCCCATTATCAATGAGTAAAAAACCTAAAATAAAATTCAATTGTTTATCAAGTCAATGGACACAACACAGGCCAGTTTTCTCTTTGAAAGTTTGTTATTTAAAAAAACACAACAAAAAACAAAAACCCTGTATTTTTTACATTCCCTCTCAGAACACTTCATGGTACCTGCTAAAGATAATTCTATAAAAAGCCCACCAGTTGCTTGAAATGACTGCAAATTTACATGTTCTGGTATTAAAGTGGTTTCAACTCTTTGGAAAAATTGGTGTAATATTAAATATCAAGATTTCAAATTCTCAGATAAGAAAAAAAATTTAAATCAGAAGGAAACTATTTAGTAGAAATTCAAGGCTAAAAAGAAATATTAAAAGAAAACCAAAATAAAAAATATTGTAAAAAATTGGATTTTCCCCTCCAGAATTAGGTTAAAAATGCAATCAATCCCACCCTACCTCCAATATTTCTTAGAAAAGACACCGAAAGTCCTGAACACAGAGTCTTGCACACAAATATGTATAGCTTGATTTGCAGATCAGCCTCTGAGATCTTATACTGGCCCCAGGTAGAAGTTTAAAAAGAAAATTGTTAGGTAATCAGACATCTATAAATACTTGTATCCAAATAAATGCAAACATTCTGGCTTTGGCATGGCTACAGAAACCTATCTGGAAATTGTTCAAGAAGAGGCTGGCTTGGGGAGAAGGGAGTGGGACGGGGGAGGGGAGCACACAGAAACTCGAGAGCAGAGCTAAAATAAATACTGGGCCACAGCCACAGCAAGCACTGAACATACGCTCGAGGCAGATGCCTCTACCAAAACACTCGCACAGGTTCTTGATCAGAATGGTCTGAGCCAAAGTATCATGTGTAGGAAATAGTTTGAATCTGGAAATTCATCTGGTGCCCTGGGGTCTAGTGAGAGACAAAGACCTTTTGGAATAAGAATGGCTACCTAGGTTAAAAGCCAGACTCCTCTTATTCTAAGAACTCAAAATCCATTTTCCCCTTTTAGTTAAGCTTCTGTCCATCCCAGAAGTACTAACAAAGAGGCCCTGTTCTGCCCCTGGTCACCACTGCACCACTGAGGCCTCTCAGAATGGTTCAACTGTGGATTTTTCACCTCTGGGGTGACTAAATAAAAAATTAAGTCTTCTGGGATTAGGAATATAATTCATTCTGCTGTGTTTCGAGTCACAACTTACCTCATTTTCACCAGGACATGATAAAGGGTTATGTGGACACTGAAGAGGAGGAGGTAGTGCTGGGGTCAAGACCATGTCCAAGTGCAGTCTCAGATACTCTCAAAAGTCCCAGAGGCGAGAAGGCAGAAGTGCCCATACCCTGGTCTTCAACTAGTCATCCAGACAAGGCAAGAAAAAAAGGCAACTTGTTGCTGCTTTGATGCAGAACCCCAATGGTTATGAATACAATTCTCTACAATAAAAACAAACTTTGGTATACTGTTCAGGAGGACAAGGAAGATGATCACTAAAAAATAAGGCAAAACAAACAATACACCTTTAGGCAGGGTACAGTTGCTCACACCTGTAATCTTAGCACTTTGGGAGGCCGAGGAGAGGACTGCCTGAACCCAGGGACAACGTGGCAAAATCTTGTCTCTACAATAAATCAAAAAGTTAGCCAGGCATGGTGGCGCATGCCTGTACTTCCAGCTACTTAGAAGGGTGAGGCGGAAGGATTGCCTGAGCCCAGCAGGTCAAGGCTGCGGTGGCCATGAGCGTGCCACTGCACTCCAGCCTGGGCGGCAGAGTGAGATTTCAACTCAAAAAAAAAAAATTTTTCAGCAACAACAAAAAAAGCACCTTTGATGGCAAAACATACTAAAGATCTAAATAAACTTCCACCACAGGGCACCAGACGATAACCTACAGCTGCCTGATAATGCGAAGTTCCACACACCACAGTGTCAATTTGAGCAAGGGGGCTCCTCCATCACAGCAAAGACCAACAAGGACAAACAAATGGTGAGCCTGTTTACCACGGGATAGGTTCACTGTAGTAAAAGACGTAATAATGGGGAGCTAGAGGGCAGAGGAAACACAGAATGCCCAGGCAACTTCTGATAGCATCATTTATCCTTTTTCTAATCAGACTCCAACACCAGAAAAAAAATGAAAGAAAAAATGAATTATTATTAGTTAAAACAAAAATCAATCTGCATAAGTCTTATTCCAAATCGGTAAGGTTTGGTCTCTGCAGAAACCACAACTTGGGAGAAGGTGATTTGTTTGTCATCACAGCCTCCCAACTAGCTTTGGGGTGCGTGCATCAAGAGACAACATGAAGAGACTCACTTGAGGCCAAAGGAATTAACTTACCAAGATTTCCTAGGAGTGTAAGGTCTACTGATTACCCATCGAGACACTAACAGTTCTAATTCCTTAAACATCTCAAGATGGCACCTACAGTATAGAAAATCCTACCCTCCATCCTCAGTGAATCATTTCTCCAAACATGGGAATGAGGGGAGTAGAGAATGTAGGGAAGGCTATTTCATCAGAACTCATGAGGGAGAGCGTAGGTTCAGTGGTATGACAGAGCTTTCCTTGTCTTCAACCTGGGTCTGATCTCCTGAAAGGTTGAGGGTCCAAGGCCTGACAAGGTCCCACAGCTTTGGAATGGCCAATGTGCAATAAATGTACAGCAACAAGAGTGAAACTTGAATTATGCATAACACTCTGTAGATCACTGATTACTGTACTATCAGTCTCATCTTCCCACCTATAAGAGATTTTACCCAGATAATCAGCCTGTGGCATGTACTACTTCTATCTACTTGGGAACAAGAGAGAGAAAAGAATTACAAACGAAAACTTCTGATATGACCACTTCTTCTTACAGCTTGAGCTAGAACAAATGTGTGTTTGAACAGATCACCTGCATTAAATGACATTTAAAATATGGCAACTTCAGCACATTATGAATATGAAATGTCCCCTCCCCCAACCCCATTTACTTCAGTCTCCCAGGCAAAGTTTTCTGTCGTTCGGCCAGCAGAATGGATGGCATGTGCCAGATGTTACACAAGGCATTTATTTCTCTGAAAAGGCTGAGAGTCAGGAGAATTAATCTCTTCCTACTAGGACCTCTGCCCCAAGTTTCTGGGGAAATAGAGAATTGGGCTTGACAAGGGAAGTAGCTAGGTGATCCATTAATCAGATTCAAAACATGAAAATGCATTGTAGAGTGTATCCCCCTTCTGCTCTTCTTCATGGCAGAAAGACCTAAAGATGATTAATAAAAAGAGCTGTCTCTTCAAACTCAAAAGAGGTTTAAAAAAAAAAAAGTACAAGCAAAAAATAACAAAATAAAAGGGAGGTATATCAAACCCCCAAAACTCCTGAAAGCAAAAAAGTCCCATGGTGACTGATGTCTGGAAGAAGATGAGGCAGAAAAGACTGACAAAAAGATGGAAGTGGCCGGCCAAACGTGCCTTGAGGAATCCATGACAGTGTTCTCCATTTCCAAGGCCGATTAGCTATTCCCAGTAAGTTAAAAACGTTCTATTAAACAGAAAACAAAACAAAAATAAAAACCACTCCAGAAAAAGGGTCAAAGGAAGAAGAACACTGTAGAGAGTCAAGCCGCTGACCGCCGGCGAATCACAAAGAGCCCGCGCTGCAGCTGGCCCAAGTAGATCCTCATCTTGGTGCTGTCACTTGTCTTCCTCACCCAGATCTGCAGGGAGAGGAAAGGGAACAAGATGAGAGAGACTAAGAAATACTGAAGAGCAAATCTCCCAGAGTATCAAAATACTTGCATGAATTAAATGTGAGCAGAAAGCTGGCCACCTCCTGTTTGAATGAGCCATCTCAACTTGTGAGAGCCCCACAAACCCCTCCTTGACCTTGGGCCATCCCAAAGGCATGCCGCCAGAACAGGCACCAGCCTTGAAAGCATCTCTCCCAGTCATCTCTCTCACACCTGTGATTATAAAAACAGAAAGCACAGCAATTCTGGGTTCCATTTTTGCCTTGATCCTAAAGATTCTTTTTCATTTGATTTGAATACAGCATTATCAACACGCAAGAGACATCTATTCATGAACATAAGCTTTCTTTCTTTCTGTTTTTTTTTCTTTGGAGTTGGAGTCTCACTCTTGTCACCCAGGCTGGAGTGCAGTGGCCTGCTCACGGCCACTGCAGCCTCGACCTGCTGAGCTTAGGCGATCCTTCCACCTCAGCCTTCCAAGTAGCTGGAACTACAGTCACAAGCCACCACACCCCGCTAGTTTTTGTGATTTATTGTAGAGACGAGGTCTCACCAAGTTGCCCAGGCTGGTCTCAAACCCCGGGTTCAGGCAATCCTCTCACCTCGGCCTGCCAAAGTGCTGGGATTACAGGCTGAGTCACCATGCCCAGCCGAACATAAATTTTCAATCAAATTTGGAAATATTTTCCTTATCCTAAGAGACTTGCATATTATATAGCCTTTCGATACTCTGCTTTCCTGGCAATGAAGACTAATGGTTGTGCAGAAAAAGGAAAAAAAATACCAACAATAGAAATAATGTCCATGAGTGAGCTAAGGCCCAGTTGGGATAACCGGAAGGTTGAAGAGCTTAGGACAATCCTTCCCTCTCGCCTCATCCCTCTCCCACAGATGCTATCAGATTCCACGCTTTTTACAGGGTAGATGCATTCTTCTGTGGAACTGAGAATGAACTCTTACAGGTGGGGGAGAAGGGGCGACTGCCAGAGCTGACAAGTACGCTCGATAAGTGGCATCCTGTGGGCAGGGGTGGGAAGGAGAGCTGCTGCCACAGTCACCCGAGTCCCCTGAACCAGGGTCACTGAGCTCTTCGTGCCAGACACTGTGCTCATCCAGTGAGCTTGTTCACCCTCGGGACAACCCTATCAAGTAAGTGCTACCATCAGCCCCATTTTAAAGAGGAAACCAAAACCCAGCAAAGCACTTGTCCCAGTGTGAACTCTGGCACCTGACACCAAAGCCCCTGACTTCTCTCCTAAACCAGCTTGACTTCTCACCTGTCTTTCTGCAAATCGCAACTATGTGGAGCCAAAACCTTGGTTTTTTGAAAGGTATGTGCGTCACCCATATAAACAAGTTTACTCAATTGGTTTGATTACAGCATTATCAACACTCAAGAGACATCTATTCAGGTTTTTAAAAAGCTTATTCTCAAGTTCATCTCAATTTTCTTTAATGTGATTATTTAACAACAGAGAGACTTTAAAGTCAAATACATTGGTTTAAAAGTAAAAAAAAAAAAAAAAGTTAAAGACCTCACATGAAGCTAAGCCTCTAGAGGACCCAGTAGAACCATTTTAAACTGAAAACTGACCCCAAGGAGGGCTACATCAAGGAGTTACCAAAACTTTCAGACTCACTTGCCAAACCTGCCCATAGTCAAGCTGCGCTAAAGCCACGTATCTCCAGTGCCACTTAGAAGTTCATCTGGAAAATGAGCTGGAACACGTCCAAGAAATGAGAAGTGCTTCCCCATTCCCAGGGTTGCATGCCTCCAATGCACTAAGGCTTCTTCCCCCAGGAAACACATCACAGTGGCATGATTCCTTGTCAGATCTCACTGACCCTCTATTATGTCAAAAAGTGACAATATTCAACAGAAAGAGAGAGGAAAAAAAATTGACTTGCATTTTGTTTTTCTGAAAATCATGAGATGTCCCAAAAGAGAATGCTGAACTGGTTCTGAAGTCAGGATGAATTTCTAGAAGGCTACATGTGCTTTGTGAAGCTGCCCACACAGTCAGGAGCAAATGTTCTACCATGAAATCACGGTGCCTCTTGGCTGAGGAACAGCAGAGGTCTATCAGATCCCCTGTTCTGGTTCTGACGTGGCTAGAGGTGACTCACAAAGACCCTGAGCCCAGAGAAGAACGACATTCATCTATCTGGAAGGCTCCCCCTAACTTCTAAGTAAACAATCATTTTGCAAACTAGTCACATTTCAGGGCATTTTCAATTCGGGAAGCTGGGAGAATAGAAGAGGCTTAAGTTATTTCATAATCCAGTTTCATTAGATTTACTGTGCACTGGCACGAATAAGTTACAGAGGGTAGACACGTAAAAATCAATTTCGTTGCAGACATTTGTGGACTGATAAAAGATAAAGCCAATCCAGTTATTAAAGTTTTAAACTTTTTAAAACTACTAACAATACAAGTTGCCCACTGATGACATGCTTCTAATGAAGGGTCACTTGGAGAACACTTGGGGCCGTCACTCATCTTCAGGTGTACCCTCCTCTGAGCTGATTTTAAAATCAGACCTCATCCTCTAGGAGTGTCTCAAAGAGACCAATACCTAAGAGCATGCGCCTGGCAGCTCATTCTTCAGAGGCACAAGAGGACACCTCAGACAGGAAAGACAGCAGGCAAAAAGTGGTGTGTGGGTCACATGACGTCAGTATCCATTTAGTGAGCACCTAATGGGTGCCAGACCCTGTGCCTCATTAAATCCTCAGAGCAAGAAACAAATCTATTGGTATGTGTGAGAGTTCTAGAGAAGTAACAAAGACGGAGTACGCTCCCTTCTCAGTAGACGGTTACCTCAAAAAGAAGCAGGACTTGAATGTACAAACATCACACAGACTTGCCTTTTATTCCTTCCTGCAGTCTAGCTCAGTGGTTCACAAACTGGTTGCTGAGCAGGCAGTTCACAAATATCCCAAGGAATAGACAAATCTGCATACTGTAGCCAAGCAAACGGAAGGGATTTTCAAGGGTGATTCTGACTATGTGCAATTTCTGCCTGAAAGTGCTGACTTCAGAATCTAGTCCACATGTAAGTCATGATTCCCCTGCACTTTCTTGGTGGCACTTTCATTTCAGGTTTGTCATATTTTCAACACTTCACAGAGCACAGGGTAAAGAAATGTGGTTCCTACCTCATTGGCGCCAACAGAGCTGATCACACAGCTCAGTTTCTGGTTATCCTTTGACTCCAGATAGATGGCTTGGCTCTTGTGGTACCTGCCAGAAACAAGGCACACATTTTTAAAAAGAAGAGGGGAGGGAGGAAGTAAAAACAAACCAAAAACACACACAAACAGAAACAAAACACCACAACAAATCTTATAATTAAAGAAGTCTTAATAATTTATATTTGAGGAACAACCTGGATTTCAGAGGACTTAATTTAAAGGCTTCCATCCTTGGACTGGATTAGATAACCTCCTAATCTTTTCAATCTAAAGCTTATAAAGCTTATATTCCTTGGTCTGTCTGCAGAGGGGAAAAAGTGGAGGTAAGGAGAATATTGGAAAATGGTTTTTCCTGTTTATCTGGATTATATGACCCAGTTCAAAAAAGTAAATTTACATTTTTAAAGTAAAACCTCTGTCGCCACTTTCTGGCCCCACCTCAAAACATAAGAAGGTTAGACAGACAAAACAAATAGACAGGATTGAACAACTGTTGTTATTAATTTCTGATTTGTCCAAATGAGTCACCAACAAGAAAAAAAGCTGACATCAGCCCTCACTTTAGTCACTCATTCAAAAATACTCAATTTCAATCAGCACTTGTTGTGTACAGTTAACTATGTTGGAGGTTGGGGAAAGACAGTGAACAAGGCTACAAGGTGGCCTGCTGTCACACAGCTTCAAATATAGTGGGAATGAAGAACAGTAAACAGTCACACCTGGTACGTGCTAATTAGGCCAAGTTCCAAGTTTATGACATATGCCAAAGGGTATCTATTTGACCTGAACAATCGGGAAAGCTGCTATGAACAGAGTAGCCAAGGAAGACAGTCCCCTTTCAACTTCTGCGTCTACTCTCTTGGCCTGGAGTACAGGACCACGTCTAACTTCTGGAAGTTTAGGGACAAGGCCAAGGATGAAAGCGGAGCATGCCAGGGCCTGAGCCCAAATGGGACAACAGCTGCCGAGGGATGAAGAAGCAGCTGCTGGATTACAAGGGTTGGAAACATCAGCTGAGCTGTCACTAGCAGCCCTGGCCTGGGCCAGCCTAGCGTAGTTAAGAACGTAATCTTTGGTTCATTTTGGCTGCACAGATCTGGCTAAACAGACCCATAAACTCATGCAAATTCTACCAAAACATATCTCCCAGCAAAGCACCGCATCCTCTTCTTATTTCTCTGGGGGAACAATGCAGACTCTTTTGCTGGTATAATGAAATAACCTACTGCCAATATATCACACTAAAGGATGTACTTCACTCCTGCAATGAGCTTTTTCCAATCTGGGTTCCAAGTGCTCTTTAGCCTGATACTTAAGAGCTGAAAACTCAGGTTTCCAAGTCAATTTACTTTCTGAAAATACCGTAAAAAGAAATCGAACTTTAAATGCAAGTAGAACAAAATTAGTCTAGACCCAAGTTTTAAAGTTACTCTAGGCCCTACATTAAGGCACCGGGTAACAGGGCCTTCATTACGCTAAATATGGAACATCACAAGGTCCCAACTTTACAGTGCACAAGGAAAGGCTGAATCAGTTCACAGAAACACTCTAACACTTCCCTTGGTTTCTCTCCCATGTTTAGGACAACTATCCCATGTAAATGTCTTGAGTAATTGTTAGAATAAAAGAATAAAAGAATCCCAAGCAGTCTTGAGTAATTGTTAGAATAAAAATACGCAAGAGAAGAACACTCATTCTACAGGGATCAAGAGTTATTAAAGAGATAAGGACACAAAACAAAATGCAACTAGCCTTAAGTCACTGTGATACTACTTTCTAAACATTTTAATAAAGAAAGGTCATGGATGAGGTATACATTACCAGTGTGGAATCATGCTCAGTATACTGCTAAATAAAGAAAAAAAAAAACCTATGCCCACCTTGTTCTTGTGTTTGTGATAAATATATGCATGTTACATGTATATTATATATACACACAGAAAAAACTGAGTAAATTTCTATACTGAGATTATACAAAAATTTAAGAATGGTACTTTTGTTACTACACAGCTTCCTTTTTTCTAAAGTAAATAGGTATTATTTAAAAGCATACAATATTTTCATAAGTCATAGTATTGGAAAATACCCAAATGATAAACATGAGGTAGAAAGAAAATGTCATAAAGGTCTGTTAAAGAAAACAGTCGACTCTGGAAGCTTATCCAGACAATTCTCAGGAGGTGTATGGTATTTTCCTTCAGTTGTACTTAGAAAGAACCCAAACCCAAACACATTTGACGGACTAAAAGTGAACACCAGGAATAAACAACACAATCAGTCTATTACCTTTAAGAAGTGATTTGGAACTTGGGCATCTGACCACCTCCCATATCTGCCTCCTATGGGATCACCAACAGTGGTGGCTTGAATGTCCACCACTGGTCTGCACTTGCGCCACAGGAAGGTTGACCAGTGGGCTTCCCAAACAGCTGACTGCCAAACCTACCGACCCCAGTTCCTTCCTGATCCTGTCTCTGGGACCTTTAAGGGATTCCCATGTACCATACAATGGTCTTGGGGAACCATTATCCCTGGTTATTAAATTATTTAAATTCTCTGAAAAGTCTTCAGAAATTAAAGTGTTCATATAAGGCCGGGTACAGAGGCTCAAGCCTGTAATCCCAGCACTTTGGGAGGCCGAGGCAAGAGGATTTCCTGAGCTCAGGGGTTCAAGACCAGCCCAGACAACTTGGCGAGACCTCATCCCTACAGTAAGTCAAAAAAATTAGCCAGGCATGGTAGCATATACCTGTAGTTCCAGTTTCTTGGAAGGTTGAGGTGGAAGGATAGCCTGAGCCCAGCAGGTCAAGGTTGCAGTGGCCATGAGTGTGCCACTGTACTCCAGCCTGAGCGACAAAGTGAGACTCCAATTCAAAAAATTAAAAATAAAAGTGTTCATATGGCGGGTTTGTAAGATTAAAACCAAAAAATATATAACAACTTTCACATACAAATTTACTTTTCAATTTCAAAAGAATAATAAAAGAGAAGAATGAATTCAAAATGCATTCAAGCCCAGTACTTTGGGAGACCAAGGCAGGAGTGCTTGAGCCCAGGAGTTCGAGATCAACCTAGGCAACATAACAAGACTCTGTCTCTACAAAAAACAAACCAACAAAATAGCCAGGCTTGGTGGAGTGCATTTGTAGTCCCAAATACTCGGGAGGCTGAGGTGGAAGAATAGCCTGAGCCCAAGAAGTTGAGGCTGTGGTGAGCTGTGATGGTGCCACTGCACTCCAGCCTGATGACAGAGTGAGACTTTGACTCAAAAGAGAAAAAAAAAAAAAAGAAAAAGAAAAAACCATTTACATGTAACATGTGTTAGGAAGCAACATCAATAGGGCTAAAGTAATAAAAATGTGTATTATCAATTTTTTGCCAATTAACCTGCTTTACTAGCTGCAACTCAACTGCAAAAAAAGAAAAACAAAACCACTTTAAACAGCCTCAGAGAATAAGCCTCAAATGTCAAATTCACTTCATTACTAATGAAAATTCTGTCCTGGGAACCTCTACAATTAAGCTCTTAAAGCTTTGCACCTCTACTATTAAAACCAACAAACTAGAATTACCACTATTGTATTATTTTGGAAGAAAGTAATTTCTTAAGAAGGTAGACCCAAAAGCCCACCAAGGAGGGGCAAGGAAGGAGAAGAATTAATTTAATTTTGTATCCTACTAGGAATCCTGATATTAACACTTTATTTCCCATAAAATGAAGTCACATTACAGCCACAGAACTTAAAGAGTCCCAATTCTAGTTGTAAATATTCACTGAGATAATAGTCTTTTTTATCAATGGAAGGCTGGAGGGTTAAATCCGCTTAAGCAAGTTGGTAACTTCATTTCTGATTCACATTAGCAGCCCCAGATTTAAAGTGATGAGAGAAAACATAGTCCACCAGCACCATCAGTTAATTATTTTAAAATATCAGTTACTTTCACAGTATTTTTTGAAAGGGGTCATTAGTCCAAATCAAAATGTGAGACAAACTTACAGCATGATATAAAATGTCTTAAAAGCAGTATAAAACCAAAGCACAGGGAAGATGTTTATCTTTCAAAATGAAAGGGAGCTCTACAAGTGTAGCCTGAATCCCATTCGTTTTGCTGAAGTCATTTGAAGCTCAGTAAAACATGTTTTGCCAACAATACTGTTGCACCAAAATGCTCCACCGCACCAGAAAGAGCAAAAGGCAATTTGGCTGACCTCTCAGCCACAGGCCATGTCTGCTGAAGAAGAAAGAAAAATGAAGCCTCCAACTGACAAGGTTACAGAGGCCATACAAGAGCCTGGTGAGATGGGAGAGGTTGGCTCTTCACTGGTGAAAACCTCAGCCAGGACTCCCAGGCACTCCTTTCAATGATCATCAGCAATCACCTTCTAACAACTGCATTATGAACTCTCATTACCAAGGCCAACAGAGGCAAATGTACAAAATATAGAAGAGAACAATGTTCTCAAAGTATATTTAAACAAGAATGCAACTTTAAATTCACTGAAAAAGTGGCCAGGCTCAGTAGCTCAACCTATAATCCCAGCACTTTGGAAGGCCGAGTCGAGAGGACTGTCTGAGCCCACGGGTTCAAGACCCACCCGGGCAACTTGGCGAGACCTCATCTCTACAATAAATCAAAAATTAGCTGGGCATGGTAGCGTGCACCTGTAGTTCCAGCTACTGGAAAGGCTGAGGCGGAAGGATCTCCTGAGCCCAGCAGGTCAAGGCTGTGGTGGCCGGCCGGGAGCATGCCACTGCCCTCCAGCCCGGGTGACAGAATGAGACTCCAACTCACAAAAAATAAATAAACAAATAAATAAATTCACTGAAAAAGTAAAATGTTTCCAGAGACGTTATTCTTTAAATGCCTGCCGCTAATGTGAGAAAAATGGTGAGAGTTCCTTTAAAATGTTTAGTTCTAACACATCAAACCTGATCATTCTGCTTACATTATAAAACACCAGTCACTGTGGATCCTTCCTCTAAAAAAACAAGAATTTTATTTTACTGCATTTTCACCCTCAAGACACGTCTCATAAAGTCTGAGGATTAAGCCTAGAAAGAGGACGATCCAAAGCAACACAATTACAAAATGAACATCATCTGAAATATCACATGGCTTTAAGACTCACAGATCCATAAAAATGTTAGTGATAAATCTCATCATTTTCAAAGATGGTTCTTATGTGTGGGCTTGATCTTTAAAGGTTATTTGGTTTTCATTATTAGAAACATTTTTCATCTTATTTTGCCCTTCTCAGTGTGTTGAGCTGTTACGATCTGCCACCTAGTGGTGGTATGTCTGATAAGCAATGTTAAGATGCAATACTAAACTGACCTTTTTAAAGAATGCCAAAGAATAGCCAAATCAAAGGGGCAGAAGTCATTAAGACAAGGCTTATAGATAAAGCAAGCCTCCAGCTTGCTAGGTAATTATCTACTAGGTAATTAACTTACTGTAACTTAATAGGTGAAAATGATTTGTCTCAGGCATGACTAGATCGCTAAGTATTTTTTGACAAGTACAATACCATAAAGTAACCAAGTAATACAATACTGGGTTTTTTCTTTAAGAAAGCTCAAAAAATTCAAAGTAACCATCACCTGAATCATGAAACTTTTAGCTAAACAAAAGCAATGAAATTCAAGGGATCACTAGATAGCCATTATAAATAATAATTACAGAGACCATACGGCAACCCATTCTCAATATGACCAAGTTTCGGAAAGGCAGAGCAAACCATGTGCCCACTATGACCTAAAATAAATAGAGGGTATGCCTATATATGGACCAAAAAAAAAAAAAAATATGGAGATATATACATATCCAGAGTGATTTAATACCTAATACAACGCTTGATACAGAGCAGACCAAAAAATGTTTGTGGAATAAATAAATCCATGAGTTTTCAAGGTTCTTTCATGTTGTTTTGCCATTTCCTTTCCAATGAAAACTGCTGGTGGTCTGAAGGTTTCAGTCTTCGTTCTAAACTAGGAATGTATTAGGATATAATTGCCCTGAATGAGTAAGTTTCCTGGAACACTTTTGCAGAGGGATGATGCAAGAGAAAAGGGTATGTGGTGTCAAATAAAAAGTATCTAATACCATCTTAGAAATTCATGGTGCACATTAGCATATTACAGGACCCAAAGAGTGCTACAAGGGAGAAACCCTCTTATCTTAATTAACATGATCATCCCCTAAATGGATTTTACCACAATATCCTTTTATCTGAAGTACATCTATTAACTTTAGCACACAGGGGCAGAGTTAAGAGGAGGGGAGAAGGGAACATACACCCCAGCCCAGTTGGCAAGAGCACCACCAAAAACATCAGCCTGCAAATTCCATGACAGCAGCATGGAGACAGAAGGGGGCCGCCATCCACAGAACATGGTTCTGGGAAATGCTGCTTCCAGAGATCTAACGGAAGCATCGATCAAATGACTGCTTATACATTTTTAAATGGGCTTCTACTTCTAGCACTATGTAAGCTTAGCAGCAGCTATGCTCTGAAATAACAGCCATAGATAGCAGAGCCCTCTTTCCAAGTGGGTCTTTTGAGACTCACAAGTCCAGGTTCTCCTGTAACATACCATCTTTTATCATAGTACAGTTTGCCATCTTCTATCCGAGCTTCAAATCTCTGAGCTGGAGATTCTGCAGGTGTGGCAGGCAAGTGTTCAGGAGAGGATGGGGAGGCTGGAGGAAACAGAGATACTTACATAGCTAAGAATGTAACAAACACACATGAGTCCGTCAGTTAACATGCTTACCAGAATGTGGTAATAATCATGGCCAAGCTCCAGCGAGCTAAAGTCAACAAAATTCTTGAATAGTACATCTAACTTGATCTTCAAAGCAACGCTGTGAGGTAGGCAAGGCACAGATAAACCTCACTGAACAGAGGAGAAACTTGGGGCTCAGGAAGGTTAAGGTCGATTGTGTAAATGCACAAGGCCTCTCAGAGAAGGACTAAAACCTTGGTGACCATCAGAAGCCCAAAGAAGCAAGTATTATGAAAATCTCTTTTACAAATGAAATAATTTCAAGAACCACAGTGGGTTCAAAATGATCTAAATTCACACACTCCACACTCATATAACCCCCACCCCCCGCCGTCACGCCTCAGAAGTTCAGGACATCTCTGTGGACCATGGCAGCTCCCAGAAAACATTATCTAGAGAAAAAGGCATCTTCTTCCTCCACAAGTTTCAGTGAGTAGAGCAATGTGTGAGTAATCACAGTCTTAAAACATAGAAAAGACATTACCAATTCAGAATTCTAGTCTGCAACCCAGCATTGGCTGTCAAGTGCTGTTCTGCAAGGAGCGACTATGAACACTGATGTGGCTTCTTCTATAAACCACGACTCAGAGCAGCCTGTGAATGCTTTACCAGAGCCGGGTCACAAAAACCCACTGGAATAGTATTGCTGGGACTTAACTCTAGAAAATGAGAAATACTGAAAAATCCTTCTGGTTTCATTTTTTAAAATGGATGTGTATTTAAACCATATGCCTGATGCCTACACAGAAGGAAATCTTTACCAGCCAATCAAACGTCTCTTTTATAATAAATCCTGAGGAAAAGACAAAAATAACATATCAGGATTAAAAAAAAATCAGGGAGGGGTTCACTTAAGGTGCCCTTCAGTTTTCGTGATGACTACTGTTAGGCAAATGATGAACATTTTCCTTTTGAAAATTGCAACAATTCCCTGACAGGTATTCACATGCTTTTCCAATAACATGATGAAAAGATTGCACAAATGCCAATACATCATGCACTTACCTGGTCTCTTGGGTGACTTAAGCTGTAGGAAGAACAACAACAAAAAATCTTAGAGAAAATCACTTCAGAGGCAACTTCAGATGTCAAAGGTATCATAATGATTTAACAAGTAACATGTAAACAAAGGGAAGCTGAAAACCATGTCAAGCCTGAGCTTTCAAATAAATTTTTTAAAAAAATCAAGCTGTACCTTATTTAATGTTCTCAGATCCTCCATGATCTGTTCATCTGTTAACAAATAGTTTAGCTGGGGTGTTGAGAGTTAAAGGAATATATCTGAAAAGTATGGTTTCCAAGCAAAGAGTAATCAACAAAATGGAAGCAGTATTTTAGAATTTTACAAAGCATGACTATGTTAAATTATGTTTTTACAATAGTCTGCTGCTTAGAAATTTATGATTTTCCTACTAAACATCATGTGCTTAGGTATATAAAAGAATTCACATCTCCCATCTTACAAACTACTACGATGAGATTCATTAGGAATCTACAATAACAGAGCACAGGAAACAGTAAAGTAAGAGTTTCATCCAGAATTTATAAGGCGCTTTTGTTCCACAGTTCTAAAGCCTTCCGCACACACACAACGTCAGGTCAATCTTCCCCAGCAACTAAACCCTCAGTCATGAAGGTGAAGGAACCTGAAGTCATGCCCTTTCCTGGTGCGGCACAAACAACTGAACCTTTCGAGGCAAACAGCTTCATCTCTTCAAGAAGAACAGAAAAAACATTTCTCCGTGTGTCCTGTTCTTGTTACCACTTTTATGATTAAAGGGTTTCTTTATGTCTGACTGAAATCTCACTTGCTTTAAGTTAAAAACAGTTTGCATCTGGGCACTGTGGCTCACGCCTGTAATCCCAGCACTTTGGGAGGTGAAGGTGAGAGGACTTACCTGAGTTGAGACCAGCCTGGGCAACATGGCGAGACCTCATCTCCACAATAATTCAAAAAATTAGCTGGGCACACATCTGTAATTCCAGCTACTAGGAAGGCTGAAGCAGAAGAATCGCCTGAGTCCAGCAGGTCAAGGCTGTGGTGGCCGTGAGTGTGCCACTGTACTGTACTCCAGCTTGGGCAACAGAGTGAGATTCCAACTCAAAAAAAAACAAAAACCAGTCTGCAATCCCCTATTTTAGTTATCCGTAGATAACTGAGGTACATAGAGGCAGACAGTACTGTCTTCACTTGACAGTCGGAAGGTAGAAAATTACAGTGGAAAAATTAAGGCACAGAAAGTTTCCAGATACCCCTGAATCTTGAAGCTTGTGTGAAAACCAGGTTGAACTTCCCACACAAAGTACCTTTCCAAATAACTAGTCTCTGTAAGTCTCTCCCACTAAAAGCAGTAGCAAATGAGAACTCCAATAATAAAATGGCTAGCCCCTACCCCTTGGACAAATATTTTACATGTTATATGCCTTCCAATCAAATAATACTATTCTGTAGGACAATGACCATGTATATTCTATCAAATGGATAAGCAAAGGATTCAACAGTCTTAAAGAAAAAAAGCGACTAACGTTCAATACAAATGGATATCAGGAGCAGGCTTCCTCCTCTTGTCCGGGATGGGGACAGGATCATTTGGGCGCCTCCGCAACTTTCTGGTCATGATAGGTTTCACTTCCATAGAATCTGTGGTGAGAATGGAATGGGTAAATCTATCCAACCCCCGTCTGAAGTCAGTAAGAATTTTTACAGTGAAGAATATCTGACCCATAGCCATCCAATTGAAACCGTTATATTGGGAATGTTTGGTCTACACTTGGCCCAAGCCAGATGCCCCTAACAGACTTTAAAAAGCATCCATGCTTCTAAGATTCAGACCAGCTACCCTAGGAGCACCCCCCTTTCAGAGATGCAGCCCTACAGTCTGGCACTATAGCCACTGTAGGCTGCTCCCCAGTTCCCTCAAAATCTAGGGGCTATTCCTCCTCTCCCTTAAGAAACCCCAAAGTTGTAGGTGTGTGGGATAGGAAGGAACCTTAAGGTCATCTCTAGTCAGCTAATTTCTCCTGTTCCCATGGAGGGTGGGTATGCTGAAGCCCACTGGTACAAAGGGCTCTTTGAGAGGCCACTGGCCTCAATGCCAACACTTTTATAATGAGTCTTCATTTACAGACTCAGACTCTTTTTTCTTTTATAACCTTTTGTAGCTACTTGACAATCAAGAATGATACAATGCAGGCTCACAATAGAAGCCTCTTTTCATTCTTCTTTACTCTTCTGTGCAGTCTGACACCGATACTGACTTCCTACACCTTAAAATCACTCCTGCCCAGCCGCAGCCCCAGTGCTCAAGGAGGCTGACTTGCATCGTAGGGGTCCTTTTGGGCTTGCCTCCTCCCTAAATACTGGAGATTTCTAGGGTCCAGTCAGTCAGTGCTCAGCCTGTATCCCAACGAACTTCCACTTACCAACTCTAGCTCTACTCAGCCCTCTGACTGGCAATCAATACCCTACACCACATTCTCTCCACACTCCAGGCAAACTCATTTCTTCTCCTTGTTTACCCTAAAGCTGCCTCTTCCTCAGGGACATCAGATCTATTCATCCTTCTAAGCTAGAACAAAAACTGTCATCTGTGACTTGTCTTCCTTCACCAGATGATGTCAGTTCTACCTCAACTCCATCCCCTTATCTTTTCACTGACCTACCTTCACAACCTTCAGTGGTTTCTCCCATGTCCAGTCCATCCTCTCCTCTCTCAAAGAGATCTTCCTAAGACACAAACCAGATCATTTTGCCTACCACTCTTACTAAATATTTTAGTGGCTTGCCATTCTCCATGGGATAAATGCCAAGCCTCATTTCTGGTCTTCCTCTTCTTTCATTCACATCTACCCTGTGTGCAAGCTTTTAGCTATTCTGCTACCCAAAGGTACCACACTTTATGCCTTCAAGCCTCTGCACAGTTGTTCTCTGCCTAGCCTCCTCTTTTCTCCCAGCAAACTCTTACGTAACATCCTTTGAGAATCAGTTCAATTCTCCTCCTTCTGCGACAGCTTCTAAAGGCAGAGGATCATTCCACCTTCCAAGTAACCAAAGCATCTGTGCAAGCCTCTACTATACCAAGTGCCACACTGTATAGGACATTACCCCCACTGGACATCTGAATCCCATCCTAGCACCTGGCGATAGTCTGGCACAGTAGGGGAGTTTCACAAAATCTCCTGAAGAATGGCTAGATGAGGTCAAGCCTGACCACGGGGTAAAGTTTATTCGAAATTACATACACCATAAGCAGGGTGGGCAGGGCAGCAACAGGGAATTCTACCCACAGAGTGTATACAATCTCAGCATATATCATAAACACACCACAGGAAGTCTAAGTTGTTGCATACTGCTCTTAAGAAGAGAAACAGGGACTAGGAGCCACACCTGCAATCCCAGCACTTTGGGAGGCTGAGGCTGGAAGATAACTTAAGCCCAGGAGTTCAAGATTAGCCTAGGCTACATAGACTTTGTCTCTATAAAAAAATTTTTTAAATAGCCGGGGTGGGCTGGGGAGTGGTGGTGGCAGACACCTGTGGTCCCAGCTACTTGGAAAGCTGAGGAGGAAGGTCTGCTTGAGCACCCCTCCAAAAAAGGGAGAGAAATGTGTAATACTGTATTTTTTTCCCCCATGAATGTAACAAAGATAAAATAAGAACCAAAGACCTGATAAATATTTGTATAGGTGTACTTGGAAATGTAAAAAAAGAAAAGAACACACACACACACACACATACACCCCTGGAAAAAAAGGGCGGGGGGGACTTTTCCCTACATCTCTTCCTATGTTGAAGTGCTGCCGTTCTCCAGTTATTTACTGGCCAGTGGCACAGCACCATGGCTAAGGGCCCAGGTGTCACACAAATGTGGGTCTGAATCCCTGCAGGAGCTGTGTAACCTAAGGCATGCTACGTAAATGCTCTACATCTCAAGTTTCCTTGGGTAGAGAATGGAAGTATCAGTAATATACATGTACAGCCCTTAATGCAGTACCTGGTACAATGAGAACTGCATCAATGCTGGTTTTTATTACTTTTCAGGCAGAAGAAAAGTATACTAAGAGCGTTGGCTTTTTTTGTGTGTGTGTGTGTGTGTGTTAGGGTCTCACTCTGTTGCTCAGTCTGGAGTGCAATGGCATGACCACAGCTCACTGCAGCTTTGACCTCCTGGGCTCAGGCGAACCTCTCACCTCAGAATCTCAAGTAGCTGGAACTACAGGTACGCACCACCAGGTTCAGCAAATTTTCTGTAGAGATGAAGTCTTACTATGTTGCCTAGACTGGTCTTGAACTCCTGGGTTTAAGCAATCCTCTATCCTGGGCCTCCCAAAGTGTTAGGATTACAGGCATGAGCCACCAAGTCCAGCCTACAAAGATCCTTTTTAAAAGTCAATACACAAACAGCTGAAAAGAAGCTCCATAGTTAAAGGTAGCTGACATCAACTGTGAGGCTGTGCAACACTCATACCTAATTTGGAAAACAAAGTGTTTGTGTGAAGATGAGACAATGGAATGCCTATACAGTGCTTCAAAAAGAGGGTGATGCATAAACACTCAGGGATTGGGAAGCTGTGACCTCATTTAGTTCCTGCAGCTTCTTCTGACCTGAGCATCACTTCCCATGGAGGTGTGTAATACTTCTTGGGTTAAGCTCATCCAATCCAAGAAAGCACCAGAGAAAAAGCCATGTAGCCGTGAATTATTATGGAATGTTCTGTCCACCAAAGAGGATAGCTGTGTGTACCATACGCTGCAGGCTGCAGAGACTGGGGAGTGGGAGGTGGGCAATATATGATGAAAGCAAGTCAAGTAAAGGTGAAGGGATCTGGGGAAAATTAAGTCTGACACAGCCACTAAACTCAGAAAATCATAATCGCTTCACTTATAGACCAGAAAATATAATCAAACTCTTCTTATGAAATGGTGAGAACCAATTCATTTTATTACCCTGGTAACAGCAACCTAATGAACTTTATCCAAAAGACTGCTTCTGCAGAAGGAAGGTACTCTGGAGAAAGCCCCAGAATTGAACAGCATGTCTCCACCACCGTCTAGGAAAGCAGAGGCAGCAGGGAGCAGTCCTAGCCAGTGGCCCAGGTGGAAGATGTGATTTGAGGAGGGGATCAACATGTGTGTGCCACAGTCCCAACAGACACAGTAAGGCTATACACTTATCGCCTGTTCCAGTGCCAGGCTTGCTTCGTTGGCTTCTAAAGCAGACTCTTCACAGAAGAATGGGACAGCCTGCCACCTGGGTCTGATCTGCCTGGGAAGTTCTACTTTTCACTGTAAGCAACACGCTGGTATTCTGAGTTTATAATATCAGCCTCCTGTGAGTTTGGCCAGTAAGAGTCCCAAGAAGCTCAATCTGGGAACAATGACAAAAATCAAACTTCCAGAACTGAAGCTCAGGCCTTAGAGTGTGGCAACCCTGGAGAAGACACCGGAGCAGGGATTCAGTCAGTCTTCCTCTCAGACACTGTGCACCAAACACAAATTATATTAAATTAGAAAAGTTTATTGGAAACCCTCCCTGAGCTACAGGATTCTTCATAGGTTTGCTTCAGTGGGGATACTACTTGTAGAATCTCATTAAATATCAAACAATTATAACAGACCTGGGAAAGTATATGTGAGAAAAAACACCGAACAAGCAACAAGACCAGGTATACAACTTCTCCCCAAACCATCTTGCAATAAGACCTTGAATAGTGCACATCCTATTGTTCTACTCACCAGGATACCTACTAGATACAGGCACCCCCCAGGTAGCACTGGGTCTGCCTTCTAAGAAATGGGAGCAGGTTGAATTATGCTTGGTAGAGTCATTACAGCACAATCCCCATGCAGAGATATTCCTGATAAATTAATTACCTGCAATTAACATACAATTACCAGTTTACTGGCTGGCCTTTTATTCTGTACTTCCCTGGGCCTATTCATTCACTTCCAACAGCTCAACTGCCTACAGTACAACTGCAATAAAAGCTTCATTTTAATATACTTTAACCATTATAACAAGCTCATATTTGTTTACCTGTTGGAAAAAAAAAAACTAGCTGCAGTGATTCAAAGAAGCATCCTTGAGAAATGGGATATAAGTGGTGGAAAGAAAAGCCACTGTAGACTTTTGATAATTGACAACACTGTAGCATGTTGTCAATTACCTCCAAACCAGGGGCAGAGCAACATGGGGCTGGACCAGAGGCCAGGAGCCATCCCCAGGACACCCCACACCTCTCTCTAGTGGGGTGGCAGGTTGATCAATGCTGTCACATACCAAGACTGCAGTGGCAACCACAAACAAGTGCCTATGGGATGGGGTAGAAGAATCAAGGTCAGGTCACTGGAGACCCAATCAGGGCAGAAATGAAGGGACCAATCTCCATTAGGCCAACGTTGTCCATAATAAAGGAATGACATTTAAAGAGCAGCCAATCTAGCCTTCCTAGCTGCACTGTCAACCACATTAAATGGCCTGGATTCCACAGGAAACAGAAAAGAGCACCTGGAGGACAAGCCCACTCCACCCCAAATCCAGGTCACCTCTTCCATTCTCCCTTTCCAGACAGTAGTGCAGAATCTCTTCTCCCTGCCTTGACCTCTCCCCACCTTGACATCACCCCTCCCTGACTTCTCCCCGCCTTGACTTCTCCCTGCTCATTTTGGCATCTATTACTAACTGCATGAAACCTATTGCTCCTACAGTAGTAGTACAACCACATACACCTTAAGGTTTCAGAATCAGTGAGAACAAGCCTGTCAGCTCTTTAGGGGCCCGCTGCCTCAACACTGCATTACACTGGGGAAGACGGAGAGGCTGTGTCAGCTTCCAAACTATCAGAACATAAGCTCCTTGGGGACACAGACTTACCTGTTAGCCTAATTCTTTAAGTTACTCAGTGCTGCACGCTATCTGCAGAGAGTTGGTATAATTTGGTGGTTAAGAGAACAGTTTGGAGTCAAATTCTGGCTTAACCACAGTCTCATTGGGGGACTTTGAGCAAATCGCTCCACTTCTCTAAGCCTGCTTTGCCATCTATAAAATCAGAATAGTGACACCTAGGTCAAAGGAAGCTGCAGGAACAAAATGAGGTCACAACTTCCCAATCCCTGAATGTCTACTCTGTGCATCAGCCACTTTCTTGAAGCACCATGTAGGCATTACGTCATCTCATCTTCACATCAACCCCCCGTAATAGGTTCTATCATCCCCTGGTCAAGTGAGAAAACCTGACCTCAGAACTAAGCTTGTGACAGAGCCAGGATTCCCCCAGGATTGTCAGCCTGCAGAGGCAGCTCTAGCATTTTTCTATAATGCCTGGCTCAGTGTAAGTGCTCAGGAAACAGACTTCTATCTTGACATTTTAATAATTCATGGTACCAGCTATGAACCCAGTATCTTCTAAAGGAAACTTACAGGCTTTCCTGAGGTCATGAGTAACTTCCATAGGGGCCTAAGGGTTGGAAAATGCCCCTGGTGAGCAAGAACTTACAAAAGAAAATGAAGCAGCAGTTACTGCACTGTTGGAAAAAGGGGCAAAGAAGGCTGCTAGTAAGACAACAAAATGAAAACCACATGAAAAATAATAAAGCACCCCACAATTTAAAGATCCTCAAGTTCTCATTGATTATTTGGGTTACTTATAATCTTGGCTTCCACTTTGGAGAAAACTGACACTCAGGTAATTCTAGCTCTATCCTTACTACCTGAAGTCTAGTCGACCAGCATCATCAGCAGTCCCCAGGAGGTGACTAGAAATACAGGATCTCAGTCGCCACCCAAGACCCCTGAAACAGAGTCTATAGTTTACCAGGTCCCCCAGGTGACCCACATACACATTAAAGTTGGAGAAGTTCTAACCTATAGCTCAACCTAACTTCTTTATCTATGGTATACTTCTCTGTACAACCCAGTTCTCATGAGCTTTCCACAAGATGTGTGGGTAGTGAAGAGTACAGCCTGTCAATTCCCATGGGGATGTGTAAATGCTTTAAGTCAGCCAAAAAGAGAAGGTTACTGAATATACCCGTTGCCAACAGGTTTTGGACTAAACTTCTCATCAGCCTCTTAATCTACTTTGTTTTTCAAGAGCTCTTCATCTTGAACCAGAAAAGAAGACTTTAAAAAATAGCTTTTCAGGGCAAGGCTGGGCTACACTGATATTGGGCATCAATCCACAAAGGTGAAATAAGTCACTCAATTAGAGGAATGAAATCAGGCCTTTAATCCAACACCATAGCCGCACCATCTGTGGAAATGCTAATTACCCTTCTAGCTCCAGTGCCTTTTCTTCCAATACTCTATCATTACCTTGGCAGTGCTTTCCATAGCAAGGGTACCAAATGGCTTGAGGAAGGACATCGGTACCTTTAATGCCCATGGCTAGCTTTAAACACTTCTGTAATCTATTTTATTGCGCTACAAATGATTTCCCTGCATGTATTCGTCTTTTCTAGCCTGGCAGGCTCAGCCTCAAGTCACTGAGGATACCTCCTGTCCCAGTTAAGATTCTGGCCGTAAAACTGCCTGGCCAAACAATATCTATTGCTTGTCAACAATTAGGATGCCAAACCACAGGTGAGGTGATGATACCCTTCCCCACAGATGGAAAGAGAACAGCTATACACTGACAATATCTCCCACTAGCCTAATGAAGGCTCCTCAACATCTGGTGGCTCCCGCGGAGAGCAATGAGGCATCAATGCCAGTCACAGCCACCATCAAAGAAAACATGTGGAGGCCTGAAAGAAGGCAGACTGGTACCAAAAAGGCACCACAGTGCTATCAGTCTAATTAAAAGAGCATTTCCTCAAGAGCAAGGGGCAAGCTGCTGTTTTTGCATCTATTCTCACAAAAAACCATTTCTAGTTGCTTTCAGAGGCCTTCAGGAAACTCCTCTTGCCAAATCTTTCAATGAGGAAGCTATCAGAGGAGAGGTTTTTCAAGAGTCAGAGCCTGCCTCAGGCAGGCACAGCCACATTCTCTTCAGTGCATCATGGGGACTGGAGCCAGAAGCCTATATCAGAGGGCCAAGTTGGTTCACAGCACCAGAAACATAAAGGAGGAAACACAGACTTTAACTGGCTGCTTTTAATTTTAAAGTCAGTCCCAAGAACGTCTATAAAAACACTGCATTTCCCATGGAATCCTGCTAAAATCAGGCATGCCAGAGTCCTAGTACCTTCTGGACATAATTATAAGAGTTAAATTTGGGGGTATACAGAAAGGCACGTCACTTCCATACCCAAGGGACGAACTCATCACTGACTTGCATGGCAGTATTTGCCAAGTTCCAGAACAATGAGTTCAAGCCAATTCCCTGTATCCTTCTAGGATCCATTGGTCTACATATGGCAACAGAGAAGCCAGCCCATATTGCTTCTCCCTTAAACTTGACTACAACCTGCTGAGTTCCCATCTGTGGATTACTAAATCCTAGAGGGCTAGGAAGGAAGGGATTGGTTCTGAGTCTGTGTAACTTTGCTATCTTTTATAGGAAAACAGTTAAGTTTAGCTACCCTGCTGGAATCCTATCAAGTTTTTCTGAAATGTTCGCAATAGCACCTGGTGGAAGACATCTAATAGCACAGATGATATAGCCAAAAGCCTTTGTTCTCACATCTAGGTTAAGGGAGACAATAACTTTCCTGTAATTAAGGCACACTGGAAGAAAACAAAGCAGGATTCCCATCACCACAGATGAACTTATGTAAGTAACTCAGAAACCTAACCAAGACACAAACGGTAGATGACCTAGGAATTAGCAAAGGATAAGCCAAAACCTGCAATTATTATTAAAGGCCCACCACTTACTGAACACTCGTTATGTACAGTACACTGTAACAGGCAAACATATGTCTAACCACAATCCTGTGAGACAAGGTGGATTAGCCCGGTCTTATAGAGAGGGAAACAGACCCAGAGAAGGTAAACAGTTTGACTAAGGTCACACAGTCAACACAGGGTAGAGCTGAAACTCTGATCTCCTTCACCTTGCTCTGCTCTCAACTAGTACAGCCCTTCAGGGCCCCCTCAGGGCTTTTGGGACCCCATGCCAGGAGGCTTTCATACCTCCAGTCAGTTCCATTGTTAGTTTTTCATTTTCAATCATTTTCTTCTTTTCTTCCAGTTCAGCAATCAGGTTCTCCTTCAGCTCCACCTTCTTGTCTTCAAATTCTTTCACTGCTGCCTTCTTTTCTTTAATGTAATTTCTTTCCACTTGTTCAGTCTGAGCAAAAGAGAAACACAGGCTAGGAATACACAGCCTTGGGAGCAGGGCTCCGATTCAAAGTCTAGCTCTGTCCTCAATAGCAAAGAAACACCCTTACAAGAAACACGAGACACACTTTCACTCACACATACTTGCAGTCACAGGGTATCTGGGAGCAAGTTTTCCAACAAATGCATAAAATCGAGTCACATATACTTCACTGACTACTCTGGTCTTTTCTCTCTTCCACATCTTTTTATTTATTTATTTATTTATTTTGAGTTGGAATCCTGTTCTGTTGTCCAGGCCGGAGTGCACTGGTACACTCATGGTCACCGCAGCCTCAACTTGCTGGGCTCAGGCAATCCTTCCGCCTCAGCCTACCAAGTAGCTAGAACTACAGGTGTGTACCACCACATCCAGCTAATGTTTTGATTTATTGTAAAGATGAGATCTCGCCATTTGTCTCAGAACTGCTGAGTCAACTGGGAGACTGGGCTACTTCGAGGACCAATATCAAATTATCAGGCCACTATAATTCAGACACACTTTAACGTGAGACAACAATCAACAAGAAAGCAGTGTAGGCTGCGCATTCTTCAATTCCCTGTGACAAGCAGAAGCTGCCCACCCAACAAATGAATAGACACCAAATGTCCTTTAGGCAAACAGAGGTGAAGGTTTCAAACTATCTATCTGGTGATAGAAAGAAAGACCAGATCAGGAGGGCAAGATTCTGTCTCAGGAAGTGCCTACTAACCCAGAAGAACCTCAGTACTTACTTCCAGCTGGAGGAAGAGTTCTGCAAGAGAGAAAAAGAGCAATTAGACTCGCTAGGCTGTGTCACCTTTCTAGACAACGATGCTGGCATTCATTTAAAAGCAGTAATTGCTTTCTGAAAGCGTGTTACACGGAGCAAATGTTTCATCAGTAAAGTGTTGATATACATGAAAGGAAAGGATGCACGAAGTACTTGTGTCTAGTTAAAATCTGGCCCTGAACAGATCAGTTCTGGCAATTCTGCCTGAAGGCAAAAAACACCCTCCCAAAAAAAAGCAGGAACGAAACCACCCTGGCAAAATAACTCAGTCTACACCCTCCAACAGTCGCCTAAATGGCAGGAGGGGTCAAGAAGAAACTGCAATTGCTCTAGGCACCGAGTTGCTGTTTTTAAAGCACTGTGTGAAGGGCTCTGTGTGGTAAGGAAGGGACACTCCCAGAAAATACAGAGAACAGAGGCTTCGGTCCTTCTGGGCTTTACTGTCAGGCCACCAAGCCCTGCTCGCACTGACGCCTCTGCCTGTAATGCCCTGCTCTCTCTGATCACATCCCCAAGTTTCCAACGAAATGCAGCCCCTTCCCCAAGGCCTTTTCTGATGACTCGTCACTCATCAAGCCCCTTTCAGACACCTTAAAGTATCTGCCCAACAGTACTCAACGCCTATGGAGTGCCAGGTGATAAGTAACTGTTCACCTAGCAGCTCCCCCAGCCACTAGATATATGAGAGTACAATCCCCTCTACAAATCCAGTACTTGAAGCAAAATAGGTCCGTGGCTTCTACTCTTTTCTGGGTAGCAGTAAGTCTACTGCACACAGTCCACAAAACTCTGTGGGGTGCTGCCCAGTCTACTGTAAGCCCCTTTGCAAACCCAATAAATCCCATGAACTCATTCCCCAGAAAAAAGCACATACACACATTCACACATACTCCATGGGATTCTGACAGTTCCAGGAACCCCAGATTAGGAGTCCAGGTGTCAATTAACAGTTGCTGCAAGAGAAAATTACTGAGAACAAGCCACTCATTATTTTCTAACCCCCAGAAGCCCTACCCACTTTGGCAATGAACATCACTGGGCAAAGGAACCCAGGCACACCCAGCCCAACATGATCACTCCTATGATTGCTTTAGACAAGTATGTGCACCAATGGCCCAAGAACAGAAGTCCTGTGCCATTCTGAGAAATCACGTCTTGCACAATAAGTCAAAATGACGATTGGCACTTAGGGGAGGAAGTTGCTTCAGTTACAGCAGTCAGACACCAGATACAACTAAAGCAGGTGGATCATCCATGCACAGAAAGTGCTTTTTAAAGCTCAAGTCGTGACTGATTTAGGCGCTCTTCTGCATTTTTACCTGAGGGAAAGAAATGTTTATGAAAGAACATATGAGGACAAGATTGAGTATGAAAGTCAAATGAAGAAAAACAACTCAATACTCACCTGCTGTTCCAACTAAAGAAAATGGATCACATCAATTTTCTTTCCTTACTTACATCTTATACCCACTCTACAAGGTATTAATATTTCCCTCTATGGATAGGGAAACTGAGGCTTCAAAAGCAAATGCCATGCTTAAAGGCAGAGATCTAAAGAGATAGAAGGAGGATCTGAACTTAGGACCATCTCCTTCCACAATGCCACCTCCTTTACCTACTAAAGGAGAAGTCCAGGAAGATAGCTGAAGATTTTAAGATTCTCTCCCCGGTGGAATATCTGGGATACACTTTGGAGAACAGCGTTTGGGGCCATGTTACATCAATGATTAGCAAATGGTAGAAAATTTGAAGATGACAATTGCAATTTTAGAAGAGCCTTACCTGCATTTCGTATCCTCTCTTTGTACTGCTGATCTAGTTTTTTCATTCTCTTCTGATATTCCTGTAATGTACCTGATTTTGAGCATTTAAAAAATAAAATTACTTTGAGGATCCAACTGCTCTACATTTTGCTTCCTAAAATTATTCTCTACCACCAACAATGATTGTTTTAGTAACACCAGAGTAAAACACAAACCAAGGAAAGTTGAGCCCCAGTTGAGTTAACTGGACTCTGGCTCTCAGCCAAAGCACTCAGCAAAAGCCACCGGAGGCCTATCTGGAGTACACCCCAACACAGTGGATCAAGACTCTAGTAAGTGAGGGGGAGTAGAAAGGTGAAGACACTGCCCTGTGGTTCTCATCACTTGCTACAACAGTCTGAGTCAATGGGCCTCCCTTTCTTGGAAACAATTCATTCTCCTTCAGTAAGGTCTAGGTCAATACTGTCGACAGAACTTTCTGCAGTGACGGAAATGTTTTATGTTTAAAGTGTCCAATACGGTAGCTGCTAGCCACTTGTGACTATCTTAGCACTTGAAATATGGTTAGTGCAACTGAGGAATTATTAATTTTGATTTCAATAGCCGCCTGTGGCTACTGACAACATTAGACAGCTCAGGTATAGAGTCTAACCAAATCTCTACTCATTTCAATGCTCTTTTCGCAAAGCATCTGATTACGAAGGGCCCAGCTTGTGGGGGGAAGTGTTTCCTGATCATAATTCCTTAGTTAGTCCAAGGGAGTAATCATGCCCTAGCAATAAAGGTGCCTAATGAAAAAGCAGTTTCACTGATGAGGGACTCCAAAACAGGCAGTCAAAGAGCCCCTGGCAGCACCTAACTGTTCCCAAGTTCTCATGGTGTGCCCAACACTGTGCTAAACAATCCTCACACATGGGCCCATCTACTCTCACTTTCTTTATTTTGCAGGTCAGGAAAGAGATTAAGCAGGAGAAAGTGGCATACCCAAGGTGACATCACTAGAAACTGAGATTCAGAGCCCTCATGGACTCCAGAGCCTGTACTCTTAACCCCACACTATACCACCTTAAGCAGCCAGTGGCATTTGACAAGATATAATCCACATTTAATTTACCAATCAAAAAAAGAGAAAACACAGTATGTAGAATCCATAGTTCATTAACATTTGGTTTAGAAATAATACTAAAACTTTATTCTTTGATAACAATATCTCTCCTAAAAATATCTAGCTTTAGGCACAGTGGTTCTCCATATTTTTTTTTTTTTTGAGTTGGAGTCTCACTATGTAGCCCAGGCTGGAGTGCAGTGGCATGCTCACAGCCACTGCAGCCTCGACTTGCTGGGCTCAGGCAATCCTTCCTCCTCAGCCTTCCAAGTAGTTGGAACTACAGGCGCGAGCCACCATGCCCGGTTAATTTTTTCATTTATTACAGAGACGAGGTCTCGCCAAGTTGCCCAGGCTGGTCTTGAACTCCTGGTCTCAGGCAATCCTCTCGCCTCGGCCTCCCAAAGTGCTGGGATTACAGGTTTGAGGCATCATGCCCGGCTACACAGTGATTTTCAACATATGCTCCACAAAAAGCCTCAAATAGATTTCAACTGAAGAAATAATTTGATACATATTAGAAATAAATTAATTTAAAAAAAGAGTTAGAAACCACAGCCAGACACAGTGGCTCATGCCTGTAGCCCCAGCACCCTGAGAGGTGAAGAAGAGGACTGTCTGAGTCCAGGGGTTTGAAACCAGTCTGGGCAACTTGGCGAGACCTCATCTCTACAATAAATAAATTTTTTAAAAAATTAGGCCAGGCTCAGTGGCTCAGCCTGTAATTCCAGCACTTTGGGAGGCCGAGGCAAGTGGACTGCCAGAGCCTGCGGGTTCAAGACCCACCTAGGCAACTTGGCAAGACCTCGTCTCTACAATAAATCAAAAATTAGCCGGGCGTGGTAGGACACACCTGTAGTTCCAGCTACCTGGAAGGCTGAGGCGGAGGGATCACTGGAGCCCAGCAGGTTGAGGCTGCGGTGGCCGGGAGCGTGCCACTGCATTCTAGTCTGGGCGACAGAGTGAGGCTCCAACTCAAAAAACAAACAAACAAAAAAAACTAGCTGGGTGTGGTGGTACACACCTGTAGTTCCAGCTACTTGGAAGGCTGAGGTGAAAGGATTGCCTGGGCCCAGCAGATTGAGGCTGCAGTGGCTATGAACATGCCACTGCACTCCAGCCTGGATGACAGTCTGAGTGAGACTCAGACTCAAAAGAAAAAAAGAGAAAACCACTACTTTACTGACAGCAAAAGATAGTAAATGTATACTGGATAGGTAAAATCAGCCAGATGAAATTTTAAATCACTTCCACATAGAAGTAAAATGCACAGATTTCAAGGGTTTGTAATATTAAGATGTATACTAAGAGGACAAAAAATCCTGGAATTATCTTTTGAAGGGCGAGTACCTTGTAGTACAGGCATCCCCCACCAGATGAGTGTTCTAGGAACCCACTGGCACCAGTGTAGCAGTTAGCGTTGTTGTGAAAGGTTGAGTTCAGCTTCAGTGAAATTTTTTCTGAGATTCTTTCGATGCATTTGCCCATTTCATGATAGGTGATTTACGAGTGCGCCTGCTCATACCACGCTGAGTATTCAGCAGTTTTTGACCAAAAACAGATGACCCCTGTGCCCCACCCTCACTATTCGCCCTATCTCATCCTTAGCAACTTTTATTTGTTTCCCTGGATGTAAAAGGTCCTCCAAAGGAAACTTTTTGCTGATGTGGAAGAGGTAAAACAAAAAATGGCAGAAGCACTCAGAGGCATCAAAACTGGTGAGTTCAAAAACCGTTTTGAGGAGTGCAAAAAGCATCTCAATAGGTGCACTGCATGAAACAGAGAATACTTTGAAGGTGGCTGAAGTTTAAATACGTGAGAATACACAAATTTTTTATAAATAGAGTTTTTTGGGGTCCCCTTGTATTTAGAAATGAAGGATTCAATCACACACCAACCTTCCTGTAGTTGTTGCAATTGCCTCTTGAGAGAAGCCAGTTTGTCCTGATACATCCTGTTAAAAAAAAAACAACAACACACACACACACTGAAAGATAAAAACATTCAAAACCCAACTCCAAAATAACCTACTCACAGAAATTACCTGGGTTGTTATGGGAATGCCATTCATGTCCTTCAGGGGAGAGAGGAAACTGAAGTCTGCTTGCTGGTTTAAAATGTACCAGCAGATACAGGGATCAGAAAGGGACAAGGACTGTGTGTTCCTGAATCACACCCTAATTCTGTAAATTCTTCTGTGTTAACTCTGCAACTGTCTAAACTCTGCAACTACAAAGACAGCAGATCTTAATAAGTAACAGTGATAGACAGACAAGAACATATGACAATTGAAAGTATGATGCCATTTTCTCCTGTACTTAGAAACATAATCAACACACACACAAATGTAGAAATGGCATGAAACACAACTCCTGTATCAACACTACGATTAGATTATAAATTCCAAAGGAGTAAGACTATGCCTTTGGCATGTTTTTCTATCTAGACAGCTTGACTGTGTAAGCACTAAGTCAATAAACCCTTATGTCATTTTTTTAAGCACTACTCTTTTAGGATCAGAGAAATAATAGTAATTCAGAAACAAAAGTTAAAATGCAGAATTTATTTGCAGCCCCAGCTGGAAGAGAACACACAGCAAACACAAAGCACGAGAACTCGGCGTGCGATTTTCTTCCTCTTATGTCTAATGGATTATAGACAATTATATACTCCAGCAAGTCTGTTTAAAGGTGGAGTCCATATGTTAATCACATTTTAGTAATATTTGTGCTCTACCTAAAAAACACTCTCAATTACAGTGACAACACGATTTGCAACCTGAAAGTACACTGTCCAACACATAGCTGGACCAATAACCTTTTGGTATATGTGCTGCCCAAAGAAGCACAAAGGCACAAGAAACTTGATGGTTCAGATAAGAGCTGCAAACATAACCTGACTCTCTATAGGTGGAGGAAATAACAGGCAGAATCTGAGACTCACCCAGGTCTGACTCTGTTAGGGTGAATTCCGATATATTCTCAACATGCACCTTGAATCCCACAAGGCATTCGATTTTAATCAAATCATTTTCTGTATCATCAAATACTACTAAGGAGGCATAGTCAACTAAAAGATCTAATGGGCTGGGTGCAGTGACTCATGCCTATAATCCCAGCACTTTGGGAGGCCACAGCAGGAGGATTGCTTGAGTTCAGGAGTTCAAGACCAACCTGGGCCACACAGCAAAAGCTTGTTTCTTAAAAGAAAAAAAAAAAATTAGCCAGGCATGATGGTGCTCGCCTATAGTCCCAGCTAGGGAGGCTGAGGCAGAAGGATCACCTGAGCTTAGAAGGTCGAGGTTGCAGTGAGCGATGATTGAGCCACTGTACTCCAGCCTGGGTGACAGAGTGAGACCCCAACTCAAAAAAAGAACATATCAAAGAAATGATAACATATCATATACAGGAGAGGGAATGGATGAGTAACCATGCACAAGAAGTATTTGGAAGCCAAGATGTTAACTATTCCACCACACTGAGGATGCCAGTCAATATCTTTGAATCCTAAGTCTGTCTTTAAAAGGAAATACTGACAGACTGACGGAGACAAAGAACAAAATCAGATTCACGGAGAGCACATATGAGGAAGAGAAGAATTACATGAAAATATATCTCAAATGGGTCAAAGTGAATCAATTCAAGCTGTTTGCTTGAAAAGACTAAAAAACAACCAGGTGTAGTGACTCATGCCTATAATCCCAGCATTTTGGGAGGCTGAGGTGAGAGGATTGCCTGAGCTCACGGGTTCATGACCAGCCCAGGCAACTTGGTGAGACCTCATCTCTACAGCAAATCAAAAAATTAGCCAGATGTGGTGGTACACGCCTGTAGTTCCAGCTACTTGGAAGGCTGAGGCAAAAGGATTGCCTGAGCAAATAGAGGCTGCGGTGGCCATGAGCATGCCATTGTACTCCAGCCTGGGCGACAGAGACGCCAACTCAAAAAAAAAAAAAAAAAAAAAAGACAAAATAAAAAGCAAGCACACCGTCAGAAATGAAACCATAAGAAAGATCATATGCATTAATAACATAATCCTCCTTTATTCAGCACTGCAAACGGGACCTCAAAGAAAAGGAATGGGATCACCTAGTTTATTTATTTATTTATTTATTTATTTTTGAGTTGGAGTTTCACTCTGTCACCCAGACTGGAGTACAGTGGCACGCTGCCAGCCACCGCAGCCTCGACCT
>CAUYQG010111375.1:0-16312 GCA_963574415.1 Tarsius wallacei | reverse complement strand
CTTTAGTGCTTCTGCCATTTTTTGTTTCATCTCCTCCACACGGGCAAAACATTTCCCTTGGAGGACTTTTTTCATCCAGGGAAACAAACGAAAAAGTGGCTCAGGGCAAGAGATAGGGAGGGTGGGGCACAGAGGTCATGCTGTTTTTTGTTCAAAACTTGTTGAACACTAACACGGTGTGGACAGGAGTGCTTGTACATCACCCAGCGTGAAATAGACAGATGTGTTGAAAGAATCTCCAAAAAAAATTCACTGAAGCCAAATGCAACCTCTCACAACAACGCTAGCTGGCACACTAAAGTCAATGGGTTCCTAGAACACTTACCTGGTGGAGGAAGTCTTTGCTATGAGGGACCCACCTTCCAAAAGATAATTCTGGGTTTTGGGAAGCCCCCCTCATACCTATTATTTATCCTGATGATTGAACTTTTCTTGGTGCCCCTTACATTTTGCATTCTTGGCAGCTGCCTTGCTCACCTCCCTTGGTCCTAGCCTGAATTATGCCCACTTTCAGAGGAAGACACAGCTGGGGAGGGCTGTGTGATTTGTCTTGATGACAGAGCTGGTAAGAGCTGGAACAGAAGTAAGAACCAGGTGGTCCAGAGCCCGTCGTCTTACACGCTGTGTTCAGTTTTCCCAGGGATTCATGTCTCTTGTGTCTACTTTGGCTCTGATGTCTTGCCCTCCACCCTACAGTGCCGAGCCTCAGACCCACCCTCTGCTCCCATCCGGCCCATCCTCACCCCTAGGAACCCTTGAGCCCTGCCTGTCCTCCCAAGTTGTCCTCCACCCAACAGCCTCCCTGAGGGCTCTTCCTGATTTTCTGATTCTCTCAGACTGGATGTGGCTTCTCTCTCCTCTAAGAAAGGCTCTCTGTGTGGTGTTCTTCAAATGCCCTGCCCTCTCCCCTCTCCCGTGGTGGTTACTTCGGGACTCATGGAACTCACCTTCCCAGACAACCCTCCCACTATCAGTTCCCAGGCTGGAACTGCCAGAGGGAGCGAGCTTCACCTTATTCATATTTTAATGCCCTCAGTGCCTGATCTGGGGCTTCAAAAAACCATGCTTTAGATTCAGTATGCACAAAGGTTAGGCAGGCAGGCTCTGCATCCAGGCTGACTTTGTTCAAATCCTGGTCTGCCGTGATTCGCTGTGTGACTTTGGACAAATCACTCAACCTGTCTGCAAAATGGAGGTGACACTGGACAACTCAGTGTAGGTTTCTAATACACTGGACTCACAGAATATGCACACCAAATGTTAGCTGTAATTATGAAGACCACAGTAAGGGTCTCAGTTGTTATTAGGAAAATGTGCTAGCCATTAATAAGATGGATTAGAGAGGCAGAGGTCAGGTCCGAGGTAGGTCCGAGGTTAGCACATAGCATGGAGTAGAGTGTGGCCACGGGGACAGGAAGAGCAGGCAAAGATGCTGGAGATGGCTTGGCAGGAGGCGAGCAAGGTGAGGAAGGCGGGAGGCGTGGTAAGCCGAGATCATTGGTGTGTGCGTCTGTGTGTGCATGTGTGTACACGTGTGTATGTATGTGTGTGCATATGTCTTTGTGCATGCAGCTGTGTCTGTGTGTGCTTGTGTGTGTGCATGTGTATGTGCTCATGCGGGGCCCAGATCAGTGGTTTCTGGAACCTGCTGACACCATTCCTCCTTCAGAGAAACCTCAGGCCAGCTTCTCGTGACCAAATGATGGTGGAGCTGAAAACCCTCAACATGGCGCCACCGAGGAGAAGCTGGGAACTGACAGACAACAGGCCGCAGAGAGAACAGCACCGAGGCCATCTCCTCAGGGCTGGAGAGTCAGGGACCCTTCCTTCCCTCAGACGGAATAGCTGGTGGGAATGAGCTGTCTGTCCTCCTTTACTAGCCCGGGAGGAGCTCGGTTTCTTTTAATTGAATTGAATTGAGTTTTAAAGTTGTGGGGTACAAGTCAGGATTGTGCACGTAAGTGGTTAGGTACAGGTGAAGTTTTGGGCCTCCCATGGGACCTCTCTTCGACTGGATTAGGATCAGGCACCCTTATTGATGTTATGTATCCCCCTCTCCCCTGGCAGTGTCCCACTACTGCCAATCCCTTCTTTGTAGTGTTATGATAGGTGTTCAGGGTCCGCTTGTGAGTGAGAACATGTGGTACTCAGTTCTTTGTTTCTGTGGTAGACCACTGGGTATTATCGACTCTAAGTCCATCCAAGTTCCTATGAAGGTCATAATTTTGTCCTTCTTTATGGCTGCATAATAGTCCATCAGAAACACGGTGTTTTCAACTTTTAGGATGGGTTTATTCGGATATAACCCCATCGTAAGTCGAGTAGCATACTGAATTTATACCGCTTTCTCACCATTGTGAAGTAGAAAAATCGTAAGTTGAACCACCATAAGTTGGTGTGTATAGTACATGTAAAATGCTTAGAACAGTGCCTGGTTTAAGTACTTAATAAATGTTAGCAAGTCTTATGTAAATTGGGTTAAATTGTCTCCCTAAAATTCTGCTTCTTGGTCTTGTATCTGCTATGTAGCAGCCCTTCAGTAACTGTGTCCTCTAGGTGGTGAATTCACTGAGCTAAGACCTTCCTGTTCCTTTGTTTCCCCCGTGACTGGGTTTTCACTTTCTTTATTACTTCTTTCTCTGTGTTGATAGTGGCTCCAAATGATTGAGGTTACTGGGAAGCCAGTAGCTCTTACAGGTGATACCGTTTTTTGCAGTCTTTACTACTTTGGTTTATCAAGAGTCCTCTCAATGAAAACATATTTCTCAACTGGGCACAGTGGCTCATGCCTGTAATCCTAGCACTCTGGGAGGTTGAGGTGGGCAGATTGCTTGAGCCCAGGAGTTTGAGACCAGCCTGGGCAACATAGTGAAAACTTGTCTCTATTAAAAAAAAAAATCAAAAAAATTAGCCTGGTTGATTGAGGTTGCTGTGAGCTGTGACTGTTGTGATCATGCCTCTGCACTCCAGCCTGGGAGACAGAAGGAGACTTCCAACTAAAAAAACAAACAAACAAAAAACCCCAAACATACTCTTTGACTTTTCATAGTTGAAAACAGGTTTTCTTAAAGCTGAGGGCCTCTGGCTTAAGGTCCATTATGTGGATTCTGCCTTCCCTCCATTCTTGTATTTTTAAGTCTTCCTGTTGTGAGCTCCAACCCAAAGGGGCTTTTCCTTGTCTCTCTTCCATGGTAAGGAACAGCCTTCTCCAGGTGTTTGCTCACTTAAAGATGCAGACACAAAGTGAGGTGCCTCCACGGTAGATGGGAGACCCCAGCCTCCAACCTGGTGTGGGTAGTTGAGTCTGATGAGATGGAATTCAACAGGTACAAATGCAAAGTCCTTTAAGGGAAACTTCAGGGGAGCACATACCAGGAGAAGAGGTCTAGGAGAGGCACCTGGGGAGTCCCAGCCTGATGAGGTGACCGGGAGAAGGCCCTGAAAGAGCTGTCAGGCCATTACAGCTGTGGGTGGGCATGTAGGGATGGTGTGATCACAAGAATCCACTCCCTTATTTATTCAGCTAATGTGTGTTGACCTGTTGAGATGCAACTACGCATCAGATCCTGGGGATTCGGCAGAGAACATGACCTTTTTCCTGGCCCTAGGTACTAGTCAGGGAGCCATACACAAGTAAAGAATCAACGAACATTTGGTAGGCACCTACCACATGTCAGGCACTGGGTGAGCACGTTTTGTGTATTCCTTCTTTGTTGTTGGTTTCTTTTTGTGTTGAGGTAGCATTTGTGTATACAATAAAATACACCAATTTGAGTGTATGGCTTGTTTAGTTTTGACCACTGCATGTACTATGCAACTACCACCCCCATCATGATAAAGACCATTTCTATCACCCCAGAGTTTCCTTGTGCCTCTGTTTAGTCACATGTCTCTCCCAATAGATAGCCACTGTTCTGACTTCCGTCACCATAGACCATTTTGCCCGTTCTAGAATTCACATGTGTGGAATTATACAGTGTGTAGTCTGTTTCTGGCTTCTTTCACTCATTGTGATGCTTTTACGGTTCACCCATGTTGCTGTGTTGTTTTTCCCCTTAATGCGTGGTATTCCATCGACGAACATCTTTAGGCTTGTTCATCCATCCACTTGTTGACAGAACACATGTTAACTCTTAGTCTTCTTAGCAACCCATGACACAGGTACTGTTATTTTATTATCCCTGTTTTATGGGTAAGGTGACCAAGGGACATGCAGGTTTTATTTATTTAAAAGGGAAGATAATTCCAGATTGTGGACTGTAAGGACAATGAGGCGGGGCTATATGGTCAGAGGCGACGTGGTCAGAGGCTACAGCATCAAGGTCAGCAGGAAAGGCCAAGAAGAGTGAAGCCTGAGTCTTGTTAGAGGCACAGTGGGAGATCAGTAGTGCCCTTGGCTGCAGTGGCTCTAAAGAAGCGATGGGATAAAAGCCAGACAGCTTGGATGGGTGGGAGAAGAAGCAAGAAAATAGATGGTGAATCTTGACTCTCTCTCCAGAAGCTTGGCTACAGAGGAGCAAAATGGGACTGGCAGGTAGTTCAGAGGTTGTTTTAAGGTTGGGAGACTATAGACCAATGGTTAGGTCAAGAATGTCTTTCCTGGTCTCCCAAGTGCCTTACCCTCCTGGGAGGGATCAGAGGTAGTCGCCTTCAGCTTCACCCTCATCCATACAAACCCCATTTCTCTGACCCCAGTTTCTACCCTTGGGGCTTGGAGAGGTTGAAAAGACAAGAGGAAAGAGGGGTGGCTGCTGCAGGGGGACGAGGTTGATTACAGATAGAATCTGGTACACAGACTGGGGGCGAGGGGATGTGGATGAGGGTAAAGCTGAGGGTGACCACCTCTGGTCTAGTCTAGGAGAGCAAGGGACTCAGGGAAGCTTTCAAAGACAAGATGGGGCCCCTCAGAGAAGGAGCAAGGAGGGACAGGCAGAAGGATTGCTGAGCATGTCTGAGGGACTCAGCAGGCTGGGTGTCTGTGGGGGCATCGATTGATACAGTCCTGGGATGCAGCTGAGCGGAAGTGAAGAAGAGGCCTGAAGGAGTTGGCTGACTGTGCAAAGCAGGTCTCAGGCATTGCCTAACTGACAGGCAGTGTAGTCAGATTTTGAGTTATCGCAGATTTTAGATGGGACCAGAAAGGGGGAGAGGACTGGGAGACCATGCATGTGCCTGCAAACATAGACACACACTGTGCTCACTGTCCTAAGGGTGAGAGACCAGAGGTGTGTGTGTGTGTGTGTGTGTGTGTGTGTGTGTGTGTGTGTGTGTGTTAGGAATGCTTTGGGCTGCAATTAAGAGCAAACCTGACTGAGATGCTTGAAACTATAAACACAGATTAGCTCCCTGGAGGTAGGTGGCCCCATGGCTGGCTTAGTAGCCTAGAAGTGTCATCAAGGGTGCAGGCTCTTTATCTGCCCCATCTGTCTTTGCCCTGCAAGCAGCACTAATCCTGCAAAAGGCTGGGTAACTTGAGCAACATCATGTCAAAGGTCATGCTGACAGGTTTTATTATTTACCTGGAAGTGAAATGCCAGGATTTGAACTGTCAGAAGTATTCCAGCTACCAGCTTCTTTAAAAAAAAAAGTCTTGAAAGCACTCATGGTGCTGCTCTTTGCTGCTTGGGGGCTGGCACATTTGCAGCAGGACTGTGAAATGCAATCTCTCCACCCCTAGGCATGTGGGCTGGTCCGATTCTGCCCTCGGGAAGTTTGCTTCCCTTGGATTAGCTCAGGGGTAGGTCCTGTGTCAGGGTGATAGGCACCCGGTGCTTTGACATTGGCGGTTGCAGGAAGTGATCAGAGAGGCCTCTGAAAGATTTCTGGACTTTTTCTTCATCCAGAAACAATACTTGGAGTTGAAACAAAAAGCTTTGAGGGAACTGAGCTGACAGATGTTGGCAAGAGATGTACCTGCAAGGGTCTCTGTCGGCTGTTTCAAACGGCTCTGTTTCCACAACCCCCAGTGAGGTCGTTCTGTCTGGACTGCCCATATCTGTTTCCTACTTGCCTCATCATCTTCGGCAGAACTCTCTTGTGAGAAGAGGAGACTGCCTCCTCCCTGATGAAGTGGCCCCTGGGCTTGGTGTCTGTACAATGACCATGCAGGTCAGGAACTGGGCAGGGTGGAGACCAACTCTCCCTGGAACCTCTGTCAACTAGTAAAACTCCCGGCACTCCTGTGGTTTTCATTTCCCTGGGCTGGAGTAAAGTCTGCACCTTTTTAACAAGGGTTTTTGCATATCTACTATCATGGGAACATGAAGATGAATTCTCGGGGATTCCAACCCTTGTGTGGGGGGTTGCTGCAGGTGGGTGGGGCAGGTTTTAGAAGTAGACAGTGACTATTCACCAAAGTAAATGGGGGCGAGAGGTGTGTGTCCAGATCTGGGAGCACAGAGAAGAGGGACACCCAACTTCCAGAGTTACTAGAGAAAGTGTCCTGGGGGAGGGGGCACTCAACTGGCTATTGAAGGGTCATTGGGGCTTTATAGAGTGTCCATTGTCATCTGTACAATCCCATTAGCCAGGGGTGAGTTACCCACTTTCTAAGTTATTTCTAGTGTCTTCTAAGAATGAGCCCAGAAGAAAATGGAAAGACCAGGATGTTGGATTTCTTTCACGCACTGCTGTTGTCTGACTTGCATTTGTCCAACAGCCGGATTTGCTCTGGTAGTCAAACAATTCCAGTGTACCCATCACCACAGCCTTTCTATTGACCTGATCTCCTGGCATGGTGGCAGCAGTAGCAGTAGTGGCCGCACCTCCCCTCAATTCCCTTGTTCACTCAAGTTTTTCTTAATGCTTTTTTCCCTTGGAATTGGTGGCAGTCATCATTCCCATCTACCCTGTCACACTGGGCTCTCTCGAGGGATCTTCTATCCAAGTGAGGCCATTGTTCTCACGTGGCTAGTGCCCCGTAATCTTGTTATGTCACCCTGGCGGCATGAAGACCAGGGCTCCTTAGAGGTGAAAGGGTTTCTTTGTGAGGCTTGGAGGTGAGAAGGTTAAGCTGTGGCTTAGGTGAAACCTCCTTGAGCAGATGTCCACTGTGAGAGCAGAATGGTGTGATTCACTCTTAGCTTTTGTCTGAGCACCTGGGGTGGGGGAGCCCAGGGTGCTGTCTATCCATCAAGCTCTGGGGGATGGTCCACACCAGGGAGAAGGGTGTGGATGTTTATCGGGTTTCACTTGTTCCTGAGGCCAGGCGGGTTGATTTCTTCTGCTCTGCAGTGCTTTGCTGTTACCAACTGGGACTCCATTAATCAAGTTCTTTTAGAAAAACGCCCAATGAATTGATGGAGGTAAATGAAGGGGGAGGTTTGACCAACTGGACAGAACTGGAACTTTGCAGTTGATGCTTATAATGGCAGTAAATGCTTTGGGGAATCCCTGAGTGTGCATCTGTTTCTCAAATCCTGGCATCTGCCATAGAAACTCCTCTTAAATATATTGATATCTCCCTAATAAAATGGAAATCAGTACTTAATTGGTAAAATTTTAATTAATCGCCCAGCATCTGGTGGTTCATTTATGGCTTCAGCCAGATGTGTTTTATTAACAACTAATGTGCCTTTCTTATTGGGAAGCTAACCATTAATTTACTAGGCAATACGCCACTTCTAAAACCAGAAAAAGTACTTACAGAACACACTGGCCCTTCTCTCTTGGGCTCTTTCATACTTTAATTTAACTCTGGGTTGCAGGCCTGGGATTTATCCTGTTGATGTAGTTCTTGTTTGGTTTTGTGAGCTGTTCCTTACCATGACTAAGTCACCTTCCTCTCTTGCCCTGCAGAGCAAGGCCGGTCATCACCATGGATGTCTCCATCTTCCTCCCAGGCTCCATCAACATCACGGCGCCTCAGTGTCACGATGGACAGCAGCCTGTGAACTGCCTGAACGTCACCGCCTGCTTTTGCTTCCATGGCAAACACGTTCCAGGAGAGATCGGTAATGAGCCACTGAACCAGGGTTCAGGATACCCATCTTAGCCAGGGTGGACTTGTTGGATGTTTTGGACATTTCTTATCGCTGTGCATCCCAGCTGGTTGTGCAGGCCGCAGGCCCACAGGCTAGTCCCCCATTCCCTTTGAGGTTCTGCTCCTTGTATTTCCTGCCTGTCAGTATGTTCCTGATTTCACACACCTCCAGCTCTGGGACAAATAATGTTGGACCCCAAGCGTCCTTTCCCCAAATGTATGTGGACCAGACTGATACCTCGCTGGGCTGTGGATAGCAAAGGCCTGTGGACTGGTGAAAATATAGTGCCTGGAGCCTGGCCCTTATGGAATATTCTGAGCAGTTAGAAAACAGAAGTGGGGCTTTGGAGGCTCCTACTGAGTGTCACCCAGATGTCAGGGGGCCCGGGGGCTTAGGTCATTGACTGCAGAATTGGAGCCAAAGGCAACTGGTGGGATTGGGATGCTGATTTTATGAAGACTTAGGTTTCTAAAAGAGGGTCACTGCTTTGGCACCTCGGATAGAAAAGAGGCAGGTGTTAGCAGCTGCCCTGCCATTTTTCTGACTGGGGAAGGTCCACTTGCTGGCTCAACTCCAGAGATTGAGTTAAGCCTCAGAACAAGATAGGGTCAGTGTTGATTAGAATTCAGAGCATGTGATCATGTGAAGGAAATGAATGCGGAGTATTAATAGGTGCTTTGTTTTTACTTAAAAGGCTGATTTAATAATAGAAAGTAAAATTCCAGGCAAACAAGAACACCAGCAAGGGCCTGGACTCCCTGACTTTCATAGACATTTCTCCTTGCTATCCAAAGTGTAGTCCCTGGACTCTCAGGATCAGCGTCCCTGGGAGCTTGTTAGAAATGTAGGTTCCTGGGCCCCACTTTGGATCCCTGAAAAAGAATCTGCATTTTAACAAACTCTCCAGAAGATTCCTGTGCACATTTAAGTTTGAGAATTACTGGTCTGGAGGACACATGTGTGCACATACATCCAAACACACAGAAACACATAAGAGCTGGTTTATTCCTCAACTGCACCTTGAATGTTTGCCTTATGTAACAATATGCTAATCTTTCTCTCCTGTCTTATTGGCAGCGTTATCTTCAAGTCTATTGAATAAGCTCAACAATTAAAACTTGCACTTATTTACATAGATTTTTTTCTTTTTAAAAGAGCTTAGAAATTTCAACATTGAGTGTAACCATATGAAAAAATTTGGAAATTGGTTAGTAAGGGAGGAGTAACAAAATTTTAGTGTATAGCCCAGTCAGACAAAACAGCTCACTCAAGATCATGCAGCTACTGGTGAAGCCAGGAGATGAATTTGAATCTCTTGATACTTAGTTTTTTTTTATCCAGTAACTATTTCTCACCACCTCCCTAATTTTTTAAGACACCACAGTCTTAAGGAAAAAGCTTTCTAATGGTCCTGGGACTTGTGCATTCTCTACCTGATTAGATGATGTGTCCCCTATCAAACACCAGCTCAGATGTAATTGGACTCTGAAAAAATCATTTTTAAAGAATAATGGAAGATTTATTCTGATGCACATAAAAATGAGCAGAACTATTCTAGAACTCTAAAAAGAAGCAAGCAGTGAATAGGCTGTGTGTGTTCATTTGATGAACAGTTATTGTGTATCCACGTGTGGAGGTGACAGTCCTGCCTCCCTGGAGCTTCTAAAAGGAGTTACAAAGAGTTTCTACTATTTTCCTCTTGAAGCAGCGTACACAACTTTCAAACTGTCTATTGCTGTTGTAGCGAAGGTGAAGGTAAGTCGGAGTAGCAGGAACACAGGAGAAGAAACTGAGTTGCAAGTCAGAGCAGGAGCAATTTCAGAGCATGAGACAAGTGGTAGCATGGACTCTTGACTTGGAGGTTCGAGGGCTGAGTGAGGAGATGTGGGAGCCTCCTCGGGCTGTTCCCAAGCAGGGGACCCATCAGGTATCAGCCTTTCACTGACCACTAGGTAGAATTACAGAGAAGGTCTGGGCTTAGCCATGGCCCTAGGAGTGTTGGGGTGAAATGGGAGAGATGGGCAGTTGGATGCCATATTATATTGTACCTCATGGTCAGTGTGGCACCACCTGTCTGATATCTGACATCAAGTGGGGCCCGTTCAGCACGAGTGCATCCTCCTATCCATGTCTCTTCCTATTGTCCAACTGCCATAGCAGTTGATGCTACATTCATGGATGAAATCAAACATCCTGTTACGCCCACATTGATTTAAGCTTCAGGCTCAAAGGGAATGGTAACTGGAGAATTTTGGTATCAACAAGGCAATGCAGAAAATTATTCATCTCTAGCATTTTTCTGTCACTTTTTCACTGGAATTCAGGAAAATGAACTCTATTTTAATCTTTGCAATAGAGGGAGAAATGCAGAAATCTGCCAAACATTGAGCTGGCAGTGGAATGGAGAGTTTGGGGAGGGAAAGATGGGCAGCCATTATGGAAATGTGATAGGAAAGAAGGTGGAGGCGAAAGGTCTCTTGTCATGTAGCTGTGCGGGTCCTGTTGTGGTTGGGGTATTCTAGAGTTCAGCATAGAAGGCAGCCCCTTGGGTCTAAACTGTTGGGAAAGTCAGGTCTCCAGATGGAGGAAAGGTGGAGGAACCTCCAGGGAACAGACATCCTCTGCCCTCCTCTGGGCTCAGCAGAGGACGCTGGCTGGCTCAGTGTCATCTCACAGGCCTCTGAATCAGGAACCCATGGCTGGGACTCTGAGTTGGGAGCCTTTTGACCCTCCTTGCTGACAACTGCGAGGAACCACATTGATGGTGGCTCTGTCCACAGAATGCCTGGTGAGTGAAGGCCAGCTGTGGGCAGGCTTTCCGGGCACCTCAGTGCCTGCATATGGTGGTCTGAGTTTGTCAGCAGGTGGGCCACATTTGGGCAGTGCAATACACAGCCTCCTGGAATGTACTAGGTACTTCTCAACACCTGTCAAAGGTGGTCTCTCCTGTGGTACTTACCCACTGGTGTCTTCAGCCATATGCCCTCTCTGAGGATGGTTTTGTGAGCCATAGCAGTTGATGCTACAGTCTTGTCTCTGGTTTCTTCTTCCTACCTGGTAGGGCTTGAGCATATGTACAGAGAAGGGACACCAGTCACTTCTTTATTTCTTGCTGTAGCAATGGGAAACCATAGCTCCTACTTGGTCTTGGGAATATTCAGGACCAGCCAATTAGCAAAGCCACTTAGAAGGGCTATTGTGGCTTCTGGAAATAATACTATGGGAAATAAATACAGACATTTCTGAAACAGGCAGAGTCCAGTTAGGAGCACAGAAACCACACCAGTTATTTTAACAGAGGCTATTTAACTTTGAGAATGGATTTAACAGGTTGTGGAGGACGTGGTCATAACTTCAGGAAGCAGCTGCCACCTCTAGGTCTGCCCCAATGGATCTCAAAGTGTGGTCACAGCCCAGCTGTGTCAGCATCACCTGGGATCGTCTTAAAAATGCAAATTCTAACTGATCAAAAGCTCTGAGGGTGGGGACCCAACAACTGTGTTTTAACCAGCCTCCGGGTGCCTTAGATTTGAGAACCATTGGTCAAGGTTATACTTGGGGCTATCCACCTATCAGAACCTGTAAGCTTGGAGAAGGGATCCTGTGGAGTTATGTATTAGTCCATTTTTATGTTCATACAAAGAAACACCCGAGGCTGAGTGATTTATAAAGGAAAGAGGTTTATTTGGCTCATGTGCTGCATGGTGCTGGCATCTGCTGGGCCTCTGGTGAGGCCTCAGGAAGCTTACAATCATGGCGGAAAGTGGAGAGAAACAGGCGTGTCACATGGCAAGAGTGGAAGCAAGAGAGAGAGAGAAGGGAGGTGCCAGACCCTTTTAAAACAACCAGCTCTAAGAGAGTGAGAATTCATTTATTACTGTGAGACTGGCACCAATTTATTCATGAGGGACCTGCCCTTAGGATCCTGTCACCTCCCACTCGGCCCCACCTCCATCATTGGGGATCACATTTTAACATGAGATTCGGGGGGGACAACCATCCAAGCTATGTCAAGCTGGGACCTGAACTTCTGAGGAGGGGGGTACTGGCTGTGCTGCTGATCTCCCTTAGGGATGGGATGAAGCTGGCTCTGAAGGATGGCGTTGGGGGTGGGGATTAGAAACTAGAATTAACTCCTGTTGGAATCAGCAGCCATGGAAAACTGTTGCTAGGTTAAGTTGATGTGAGTCTCTTTTCGCTCCTCCAGCCTTGCAGCCCCACAGATTCTCCACATTGGTAGAGCCTTACAGGGAGCCTCTGGCAAAACAGAAATGAGATCTGCCAGGGTCCCAGCCCCAGCGTCATGGTGCAGAGTAGAGGAGGTTGGGTTGGAGGTGAGAGACAACAGCTTGTAAACCAAGAACAGCAGATATCCAGTGACAGTGAGTTACTGCAGTCCTGTTGAGTCATTCAATCAACACAGAATAATTAAAGTCTTACAGAGTGCCAGACATTGCTCAGCTGAGGGCACAGAGCAGTGAACAGGATGGACAAAGTCCTTGCCTTCATGGAGCTTGTGTTCTGCTGGGAGGGAGGCAGATACTCAGGACAGATACAACCGGTGTGCCCTCATGCTCTTCCAGGATGTGCACTGAGCCCTGGTGTGGCAGGTGCTGGGGTGCAGACTGGGCTCCCTCAACAGCAGGTTGGTAGCATATTTTGTAAAGCAGTTTAAAACAGGAGTTCTTCCTGTCCCTAAGAGTATGAATTAATCACTTCGTTCTTGGCCTGGGAGTAGCCTGTGGCCCCTTGGAACCTTCTGGCTGGCTTAGGTGAGGGTGATGAGTGCTCTTCTCGCAAGAGGGCTCTGCCCCTGTCCCATGGGTGGTGCTTGTCCTTGCTCGCTGGCCAGGCTGGAGCCTAAATTTGCCTGTCAGTCTCTGGAGGCTGAGATGGAGCTGGTGATCCTGGATTCTCACCAGGGTGGTAAATGGATGCCAGCAAGGTTTGATCCTCAAGTGGTTGCATTTTGCACTCTGATCCAGCACCCCTGTGCTTCTGTGGCTCTTGGCCACCCAACAATGTCATGAGAGAACAGAAGTGCCTGCCCTGCCTATGGACACGCAGCTGAGCCAGGTCTGGAGAGATAGCACCATGGGCATCCACAGTAATAGCAGAAATAGGGTTGAAACCAGGCAATTTGTCCCCAGGCCCTTCCTCTGGCTTTAGGGCTGCAGTTCTGCTCTGGAAAGCGTTTGAAGGCAGAGAACGTTCTCTGAGCTCCTTCCCGTCTCTTGAGAATCATGGAGATGGGATAATGAGGCAAATCCATGGATGTGAGAAATGGGGTGACCTAGTGAAGTGGTTATTACGTCATTCCTTTGAGGAAAGGATCTAGGAAAGTCAGTAAAGTGGAAATATCCTCCCCCCCGCCCCCAACTCTTAAGGGAAGCTCAGAGTAACTCTGGAAGGAGGATTTATTAGAATTTCACAGCTGAAATCTTGTTCTGACGGAGAATGGGAATGAATCAAAACTCTCTGGGAGAGACCAGAGCCAGAGTTGATGAGAGACAGCTGGCTCCCTCCTGGCCCAGGCCAGTGTGGGGGGCCCTCGGGAACCAGCTGGGGGCCGGGAGAGGAGGCGGCTGAAAGTATTACTCGGGGCTGATCAGCATTTCCATCAACATGACATCATTCAACATGGCATGGACATAAGCTGCCAGAAGGAAAAGCCTAAAGACGGGAAATGTGCTGTTGGAGCAGGCCTAATAAGAGCCAGCACCCTCCCTGAGACGGTCGGGGCTAGGCCGGCTGGCTTGCATTATTGTGGGCTGGGGCAATTCCGCTGGCCTGACGCACCCACCCTCCCAGGACCTGGACTTCTGAGCCCTGCAAACCAATTGAAAGATTGAGACTGAGATTACTTGATTGATTTTTAAGGATTTTAAGAAACTGGTTCATGAGATTATGGTGTCTGGCAAATCTGAATTCTACAGGGCAGGCCAGGATCCTGGAGACCCAGAGAAGAGTTGATAGTGTGACTTGAGTCTAAAGGAAGTCTAAAAGCAGAATTCCTTCTTTTTCGGGGAACCTTACTTTTTTAAAATCTTTAACTGATTGCATGAAGCTCATCCTCACTGTGGAAAGCCTACTGATTTCACTGTTAAACTCATTAATATTGAAAACATACCTCTCTAAAAAATACCTTCACAGTGACATCTAGATGGGTGTTTGACCAACTACTTGGGTACTGTGGCCACACAGATGCTGTATTCCTGAGCAAGTTACCACTGTGGGCAGTTGAAGCTCAGTCTTGCTGGGGGACCCTGGGAGTCAGTGTAGAACATGCCTCAGAGTTAGCCCACGCAAGGGGCAGAGGTCCTGCATTTTAGAAGACTGCTTCAGTCTTGAGTTCCCTGGTACTCCTGGTCCTCTGTGCATGTAGGCAGAGCCACTAGAGAAAGCCCTCGGGAGAAGGGATGCAGGTGCTGGCATTTGCAGGTTGGGCTGGACAGGAAAGAAATGGCAAAGCCAAGAGGATATGGGTGGGGACTGAAGACCATCCGCTCTGTCTTCCTGTGTTCATTTCCACCCTGGTTTTCTCTGAGCTCAGCTGGCTCATTTTTGGTGAGATAGCTCCGTCCTGCTGTTCCCTCCATTGTCCCCCTTCCTGAGGGAAGGCAGCCGTGGTTCTCTTACCTGGGAAGAAGGCTGGTGGGGGGACACAGAGGCAACGTTGCTCAGTAGCTGCTGCCACCACGTGGCTTCACCCGTTCGAGGCCTTCTGGCTTCAGCAGTGTGCATCTCCAGCCGTGACCTTGCTGAACAAGACTTGGAAACTCACTTCAACATAACCCTTCTTACGGCTGGGCTGTTGTGATCGAAAAAAGTAACATAGCCAGTGTTTAGTCCCAGACCTTTGCACTTGCTTGGATCTGCTGTCTGTGGATTAAAAAATGTGAGTTTTTGGTCAAGTAATGTAAAAAGCATACCAAGAGCCAGTGTGGAGGGAATAGCCTGGCACCAGAGATTAAGAGAGTCCTGGGTTGGGCTCTGCAGTGAGTGACTCTCTGGCCTGGAGTGAGTCTTGTTCCAGATTGGGCCTCAGTTCCCTCATCTGAAAAAAATAAAGGTTTTGAACTAAATGGTCTCTAGGATTGCCTCAGAGCATTGCCAGCCTGAGAGTCTACCCCTTTTTCTGCTGTTGTCCCCTTTGGAGTCAGGGTGTAACACTTGGATAGGAGCCTATGTTTTCCGTGTTGAAGCACTTTCCTATACACATTCTTCTCTTCCTAATAATAGCATCTCCTGAGATTATCTGGGTCTTAGGTTCCTCCTGGTGCCACAGCCTTGCCTTGTGAGTCAGCTGTTTGATGGAATATACAAGTTGGGCCCGACTTGTCTTTGCTGACCAGGAATCCACAAGCTCTGCATGGCAAGATTCCTCAGGTGGCAGAAGCCCAGGGAAGCCATTAGAAGCATCAAAAATATGCCCCATGGCAGTTGTAGAATGCCCATTCAGGTCACCATTCTCACTCCCTGTTCTCACCCACCTGGTGGCTGATCCCTTTGATGTTACTAAAAGCTAGAGCTATCTCTGCTGCCTGACTCCACTTAAGTGCCAGGAGATCTGCGGTTGCTTGTTAGTGATGTAAAGGTCCCAGCTTCTAAGAGGCAGGTATGGAGAGACATGACTGGGCTGGGTCACCTGCCTTCCCATTGCTCAGCCATCTCATCTGTTCGTTTTAGGGGCAGAAGTTTCTGTTCTTGTGCTTTAAAGATGACATATTCCCCTGAATCCACAAAACAGTTAAAAAATAAAAAGGGCTATGGGTGGGCTGACCTCTGGCACAAAAAAGCAGTGAATCAGGTGTGTGGACACTAAAGCCTTATTTACTGAATAACACACGTGGCTATATATTTACCTTAGACTCAGAGATAACGGAGGTAAAACCTTTTGGGTTTATCCAGTATGCATTAGATACTGTGACTGCCATTTTTTTTTTTACCTCTCAGGCTATTTCACAGAAGTTTTGCCAACTACCTTCCACGTTCAGGTACAGGGGATGAGTTATTCTTTGCAGAAGAGCTCTCAGTACAGGCCCTACTGTGGTCATAGTTTTGTTGAAAGGAAATGCACTCAGTGGCTCAGCCTGTAATTTCAGCACTTTGGGAGGCTGAGACAAGTGGATTGCCTGAGACCACGGGTTCAAGATCAGCCCGGGGAACTTGGTGAGACCTCGTCTCTATGATAAATAAAAAATTAGCCAGGCATAGTAGCACGCGCCTGTAGTTCCAGCTACTTGGAAGGCTGAGGTGGAAGGATTGCTGAAGCCCAGCAGGTAGATGCTGGGGTGGCCATGAGTATGCCACTGCACTTCAGCCTGGGT
>CAUYQG010111369.1:0-16177 GCA_963574415.1 Tarsius wallacei | reverse complement strand
ACCCAGCCATCCCCCTACTGGGAATATATCCGGAGGTACTCAGATCACTCTATTAAAAAGATGCCTGCACATGCATGTTTATTGCAGCACTGCTTACAATAGCAAGAACATGGAACCAACTGTGCTGCCCATTGAAATAGGACTGGAACATATACTCACTGGAATATTACACAGCTGGGAAGAACAAAATCATGAACTTCACAGCAACCTGGATGGACTTAGAGTTTATAATACTGAGAGCTCTATCACAGAAACAAGGAACTGAGTATCACATGTTCTCACTCATAAGTGGACCTTTAACAATTATTGTAATACTGTACGAAAAGGATTGGCAGTAGCGGGAAACTGCCAGGAGGGGAGTGGGAAGGCAGGACTGGCAGTGGTAGGAGTCTGCCTGGGGAAGGGGGTGGGGCACATCTCATCAACAAGGGTACCTGCACAATTAACATTTGTATACCTAACTCTGAATTGTACCCCGTATCTTTAACATAAAAAAATTAAAAGTTAAAAAAAAAGATCGTGTTGAAAGGTCTTAGGAGCTCAGGAGTCAATTTCAGAGACTCCTGCTTATTAAAGATGGGATTATTTGAGCAGCATAAGAATCATGACAATGGACTGAAACATTACAAACATGTTTTATCCATGAGTTCATTGAGTTACCAAAAGAAAGAAAATTCCTCGTTCTTCTTTAGAGTATATTGTAGTACCATCTCATTTATTTTGAAAACTGAAGAATAATAAAAGGCAGTGCTCAAAGATTTATTCCTTCTTTTCTATGAGAACTTATCTCAGGAAAAACAAATAGTGGAAGTGACGTTTCTTTAAATAAGCATTTTAGCTGATAAATGAAGAATTAATGAAATTAGAATGTTGTCATTTTGCAATATATGGTGATAGACTGCAATGATGGATCATTCTAGACAATGATATCAATACCCTGCTAACATCACAGACAACATTTACTTGCTGATGAAAGTATGAAATACCACCTGTGGGAAGTTATTGCCAAAAATCAAGCTAAATCATGAAGCTCTGAATCCAACCTCCAGTCTTCGAAAAACACAGGGAACAGAAAATGTTAAATAGTAGAAAAATTCAAACTGTGAAGAACTCTGAACACTAATGGTCTGGCTTCTTTAGAAATAAATTGTAAGGATAAAGAGAGGTCAAAATTGTGAGAAAGAGAAAGGATGAAAAGAGAAAGGATGAAAAGAGAAAGAAAGAGAGACGAGAACAGGATGGAAATACGTGGTTTAAAACTACCTTAAAAAATACAAAACATTGCATCGCATTTATGAATTTTATTTTGATCCTGATTCAAACAAACTGAGAATTTTTAAAAATTAAGATTAGGGAATGTTAAGATCAGTTTGATTTAAAAAATTTATTAACAAATTATTTTTTATTTCAATCTATGTATGAAATGATATTGGGGTTGTGTTTTTAAAAAGAGCCTATTTTTTTGAGGAAAATATGGAGATATTTTCGAATGAAATAATACGATCACAGGGGTTTGCATTCAAATGACTGTGGGGAGGACTGCTTGAGGATATAGGGGCAACAGGTTTGGTCATAAACTGATGATTGGCAGAGTTGAGTGATGAGTAAAGGGGTTTGTTAAGCTGCTCTCTCAGATTTGTATGTGTTTGGATTTCACGAGATGAAAGAGTCTGTAAAGTGTCCTCTGGGATGGGACAGTGCCTGTCTGGGGTCAAGGACTGTGAGCCAGAAGTGGCCAGCGGTCACTGGGTCAAAGCAGGAAGGCAGAATTTCAAGACTGTAGAAGAGTAATGGTCATGCTGTATATTAGGAGGCATCCAAAGAAACTGGAATTTGTTTAGTACTCTCTGTTTGATGCAATACACCTGCCGAGACGCTTTTTCCACTGCTTAAAACCGTTTTTGAACTTGTCAATGTTGATGCTTCTGCTGTTTTTGATTTCACTTCTTCCACATCAACAAAACGCTTCCCCTTTAGGACTTTTTTCATCCAAGGAAACAAACGAACACAAAAGGTCACTCTGGGAGAGACTGGATGAACAGGAAGAGAGGAGCACGGGGGTCATGTCATTTTTGGTCAAAAACTGCTGAACACTCAGGCAGTGTGGACAGGTGCGTTGGTTAATCACCCGTTATGAAATGGGCAGAGGTGTTGGAAGAATCTCCAAAAAATATTCACTGAAGCCACATGCAGCCTCTCACAACAACCCTAGCTGGTCCACTGATACCAATGGACTTCTAGAACACTCACCTAGCAGGGGAAATCTGTGCTACAAGGGACCTGCCTTCCAAAAGATAATTTTGGCTTTTTGGGGTCCCACCTTGTAGCATGGGCTGGGTATTCCTAATCTGAAAACCCAAAGCTTGAAGTGCTCCAAAATCTAAAACTTTCTGAGCACTGACTTGATGCTCAAAGGAAATGCCCATCAGAGTTTTCCGGATTTTGGATTTCTGAATTAGGGATGTTCAACCAGTATGTATGTAATACAGATATCCCCAAATCAAAAAAGATAAAGAATAAACAATCTGAAACACTTCTGGTCCCGAGCATTTCAGGTAAGAGGTACTCAACCTTTAATAAAAATGAATAAAACTCAAAAACAGACACTAGCACGAATGGGTCTCACAAACATTACGAGGCGGATATAAAAGGATGCATACCATACAATAGGGTTACATTTGCTTAGAGCTCAAATGCCAGGATGAGGGGTTCTCTCCACGTAGAGGAAGGGGCATAGGGCTGGCAGGAGGCAAGAGGGTCCGTTCCGGTGGTGCAACAATCTAATTTTTGGATTGTGTCAGCATCCTAGGTGTTCACTGTACACTTTACTATTCAAACCACACATACGGGGTCTGGCAACTAAGTTCACAATCTCATTCTAGAAAAGGTGCTCCCTACTTCATTGCTGCATATCACTATGGTCACCTTTGAGGTCCTCCCCTTGGGAAACTACGTGCTGATGCCAGCACCTAGTCCACCCGTCAAAGCAATTTTGGAACTCTTTTCCCGGAATGGCCATCCAAGCTGTCGTCGCCAGAAGGTCAGAGTTTGTATTGGAGCAACGAACATGTTGCATGTGCTTTAGTGACAAATACACATGGGATTTCATTGACTTAGTGGGAATATAAAGTATCTCGTATTTTGTATATTGATTCATGTTGAAATGATCACACTCTGGATACCATGAGTTAAAAATGTATTGATCTTTAACATTAAAAAAAGTCTTGTTAAATTTGGTAAGAGCGGAAGTGGAAACAGGGACATGTTAGTCCAAGTATGTGGGGAAAACACCAAGAAGAAAACGGCAGTGTACAAATATATTAAGCATTTTTCCAAGGGGGGAGAAAATGTCACTGACTAAGAGAGCTCAGGACGACCAGTAACAAGCAGAACTGACTAAAACATGACAAAACTTCATTGCATTGTGCATCGGCGTCATCAGCTGACTGGAAGAAGCATAGCAGAACAAATAAACATCGATAGAGAAACAGGAAATCTTGGGACGAGAAAGGTGTGTGCAAAGATGGTCTCGAAGGAGCTCTTGCATCACAACAATGCACCAACTCACACAGCATTGTCTGTGAAGGAGTTTTTAGCCAGTAAACAGATAACTGTGTTGGAACAACTTCCCTACTCAACTGACCTCTCCTCCAATGACTTTTTTCTTTACCCAGAGATAAAGGGAATATTGAAAGGAGGGCATTTTGATGACATTCAGGACATCAAGTAATACAGCAGCAGCGCTGGGCCACTCCAGAAAAGAGTTCCAAAATTTCTTGGATGGGTGGACTAGGCACTGGCTTTGGTGCCTAGCTTCCCAAGGGGAGGACTTCGAAGTTGACCGTAGTGCTAGGCAACCACGAGGTAGGAGCACTTTTTCTAGGATGCGTTCGTGAACTTAATTGTCAGGCTTCATACATATTCCATATTTTTCTTGAAATATATCCCATTTCTCAGTTTGGTAAAAAGTTTAAGGGGAAAAGGAAAGCACTGGTTTATGAGCAGCGTCATGAAAGGAAGGATGCTTACCTCCCACTCAGCCCCAATACTGCCGTGCAGGAGGCTGCAGGAACAAAGGGCAGCATCCCGGGGGCGGGGGTGGAGGGGTAGATGGGACATTCTGTGAAGCAGGGATTATGGAGATGTTTGTGCTCCTGCAGGGATGACTCTAGATGAGATGACTTTAGTCCAGGAGACCAGGGGCTGAATGAGATTTTGTCTGTTACGTTTAAAAGGACAGGGTAGAAGGAATTCATCCTCAGCGTCAGACCTCAACGCTCCGAGTGGGATAAACAACTCAGGATAAACAGGCAAGGAACTCTGGGTTTCTGTTGGTTCCTATTTCTTTCTTTCTTTTTTTTTGTGGACACGGAGTCTCACTCGCTCAAGCTGGAGAGCAGTGGCATGCTCCCGGCCACCGCAGTCTCGACTGCTGGGCTCCGACAATCCTTCTGCCTCAGCCTTCCAAGTAGCTGGAACTACAGGTGCGCACCACCACACCCGGCTACTTTTTGGATATACTGTGGAGATGAGGTCTTGCTAAGTTGCCCAGGCTGGCCTCGAACCCGTGGACTCAGGCAATCCTCTCACCTCGGCCTCCCAAAGTGCTGGGATTATAGGCGTGAGCCACTGCCCAGCCAGTTCCTGTTTCTACCAGCAGGTGAACTTCTGGCCTGTGCAGAGGCTACCAAAGTCTGTGAAACCTAACAGCCGCTGCCAGTTATCTCAAATGGCAAAAGAGAAAAAAATAGAGATGCCAAAACTGTACAGACCTAAATTTGATTTATAAATATCCACATGAATTCATGTAGATCTGATCCATTTGTGTGCATTTTTCTCCTTGCCCATGAGACCATATCGACCATGACCACCACCATACCACCACACCTCCAGGGTCTAGCACAGTGCCTGGAAAACTGCAAATGCCTGCTAAACTTTTGAAGAAGGAACAATTAGAACGAAAATTTCCTATTTTTCCGCCATCAGCAGAACCAGCTGATTAATACTCAGCACTTAATACTCAAGGCCGTTTCCCATAACCAGCCTGACGTTCATTTCACAAACTCCTCTGCATTTTTTTTTAAACCCAGATTTGGGTGGCTGGGGTTCAGATATCGCAGAGAAGGGAGTGAAAAACAGGTTTTCATCCTCCTAGTAAGTGGTCATTCTGCATTATTTCAAAGGAAAGTGTGGTTTTGAAATTATTTCTCTCTAAGTACAAGCCCTGTGGGGAAGAGGAGCAAAAGATTGTTTAAAAGTAAGGCTCTGCGGAGAGCTTGGAGGGTCAGCCACAGATCAGACAGGATGGGAAGGCAATGCAAACAGATCCATGGAGGGGTCTGAGTGCGGAAAGAGAAAACAAACTTCAGGGCACTGGACAATTAGGGGAAAAAAATGGAGGGGTTAGGAAGAGGGAGGAGAGGGACAACCAGCAGAGTGATAGGCTCTTGTCCAGATGACAAACAGTGAGTGCCTGTAGCCACCCCCCCAGGCATGTCTGCTGCCTGGCCTCCTTGCCTCTGCCCTCTCCCCGACCCAGTCATCCCCCCCCCAGCCCTCTCTAGATCAATATCAATGTCAGGAGACCTGTGTTCCACTCCAAGCTCCAGGAGAGTGCTGTCAAACAGAAATATAATACAAGCCACACATGTCATTTTAAGTTTTCTAATAGCTACATGAAAAAAGCAAAAAAAAAAAAAAAAAGGTGATATTAATTTTAATAGTATATATTTTTTAGAGAGAGGCAGGGAGAGATTTGTTCAGAGGTACAAAATTATAGCTAGATAGGAAGAAAAAATTCTAGTGTTCTATACTATGGTAGAATGATTATAGTTAATAATATACAGTTTCAAATAACTAGAAGGTGGACATTGAATGTTCCCAACACACACAAAAAATGATACATGTTTGAGATGATGGATATGCTGATTAGCTTCATCTGATCACTATGCATTACATGTATGGAAACAATACTCTGTGCTCTAGGAATATGCACGGTTATTACTTGTTAATTTTTTAATGTTAAAAATCAATATATTTTTTAACTCAGTGTATCCAAAGTGTGATCATTTCAACACGTAATCAATATAAAAAATATGAGAGAGTTTATATTCCTCTTAAGTCGATGAAATCCTGAGTGTATTTGACACTTAAAGTGCGTGCAAATCAGACCGGATTCATTTCAAGTGCTTCACAGCCACATGTGGTGAGTGACTATGGCTTCAGACAGGGCAGGGCTACTGTGTGACCGTGGCCATGCCCCTTCACCTCCTGAGCCTGGGTTCCTTCCTCTGTAAAATGAGCCTCGGGCCTTAGGGTCACTCAGTGACCTTCAATATGCCATGGACTCATACATTACCAGCGAAGCAAGACTATTTCATGGCAACAGACTCTATGTCTCACCATGACCGTGCAGTTTGAAAATGCACGGCAGAGTTGATGATCCCAAACAGGATTGTAAACCTACTCAAATGACAACGGCATGCTCACGAGGGCGGTCCCTGTAACATAGTCATCACCTCACTATCTGCCAGGATGCCATGAATGCACATCTGTTGCAAGGAATGTCAAGTTTGTGACTTTGCATAAGCTTCAAAATGTTCCCTGTATCTGCAGAGATGAGAGAAGTGACTGTTAAATTACACAGATCATCCAGCTGCCACTAACAATGAGAACATCAAAGCCGGAACTGTTATACAGGAAATCCGAAGACCTTACAGGGGTCCAGTCAGTCGCATGTTTGTAAGTTCCCTGCAGAAATTTCACTAAAACTTTCCTCTAGACTGTGCATTGCTGGGAGCCACACGTGCTCACTCGTGATGGAGTGAAGGTCTCCCTTCCAGTAAAACGCCTCTCAGGGAGATTTTCTCCGCTGTCACACTTTGGGAAGAAACAGGAGTGTTTCCAGCCATGCAGCTAGCTTGTGATAGAACTCTCTGGAAGCTGTCCCGGAGAGATAGAATCCTGCCTCCCCTACACTCTGGCTGCAGACAAGCTCATCCTTTTCCACCCTACTGCCTGCCAGACTTTGACCCTCTTTCCCACATCCCAGCTGCATGGTCCTGCTTCTTCCTAGTCGTGCTATGGGTATGCTTTTGCACATGCAGCGCTGTCTGACTGGAAGGCTCTCCTGTCCTCCACCGTGCAGAATGTGTCCATGCAAGAAGTAAATCAAACCTCGTCTGATGGCTCATGCCTATAATCTCAGCACTTTAGGAGGCTGAGGTGGGAGGATCGCTTGAGGCCAGGAGTTCGAGGCTACAGTGAGTTAGGATTACACTACTGTACTCCATCCTAGGCAACAGAGCGATACTCTGTCTGGAAATAAAAGAAGAGCTAAGTCACTTAGTATTTCCTCCGTGGAGCCTGTTCGAATGCTACCAGACAAAGTAAGCAGTAATTCCCTTTGTGTGATGTCATGTAGCCCTTGTCACCTTGTCACCGTGATGGGCACCAAGTCTGCCATCATGGGGAAAGGAAGGCAGGCGTGAGTTTAAATCCCTGCTCTGTCATTTTCTTGCTTTGTGCTCTTTGGCAAGTTACTTAACTTCTTGCAGATCCTTTATAATTAAATGGGAAGCAAAAGTATCTGCCTAGGGACATTGTTAGGTTCTTTCGGTTACTATTCATGGGATGCCACTCCATCATGTTTATTGGTACTGACACTATTCAAAGGACTTGGTGTTTATGCCTGAGTCAATTAAAAGCCGTTTACTGAGCATCTACTAAGCTCTGGGCAGGATTCTAACTTTAGAGGAGAAACTTGGACAAATAAATTACTCAGTCCCAGGCTGCAAGCAGCTTATTATCTTAGTAAACAAAGCCTCAGCCCTTGGTGGTGGAACGTAAGTTTTCTGTCCCCTTGTTCTGTCCTCCAGAAGATGAGTAAAGAGCAGTTGCAGCCTTTGGTCGGCTCTGTTAGAATGCCTGCGGTACGGCTGGAAAAAGGAGACAGTTGGAAGGCTCACGAGACAAAGCTATTTTCAGGAAGGCAGGCTTCTATCGGAGTCTACACAGAATTAGCTATAATTATAACACAGTCTAAAAGGAGAGGCCCTGTCCCTCCCTTTCTCACATGTACTTTTCATTTTAGTGTCAGTTTCTGAACAGCATCTCCCTCCCCCTCAGGTAGGACGGGAGAGGCCAGAAGGCTCTGCTCCACCCAAGAACAGGAGCCACTGCCAAGAGTTAGCAAGGCTGGAAAGCGGCCTAGAGGAGGCTGTGATGAGATCATCCTCCTTCGGACGTTTGTTGGTCTATTGAGAAGATGACGAGACACGCACAGCCTCATCCTAATTGAGCTCTGCCTCCCACAGGAAGAGTTCAGTGTGGGAAGACGACATTCGGTGTTTTCCTCTGTGAGCCAGAAGACGTCCTGGAGAAAAGAGTGATCATCCCTCGGTGTGCAGGGTTGCCAGGGACACTGGGGAGCTGGGAGCAGACCCGTCTTCTGGAGGTCGAGGATCTGGGATGGAGCAGAAGCAAGCAGGGCCAGGGCAGAGCACGGAAGGGAGCATTCGGGGAGGGGGGTGGCGGCAGCCGCAGCAACTGGAACAGAAGCCCAGCGCCCCAGGTTGGGCAGATGCTGGAGGTGTGAGGGCCCACTGTGATCTGGGACATGCCTCTATGCCGTCTTCATCCTCTTATTGTAGAGAGGAGACCCCTACTGAGGCAGGCTAGCTGGCTTAGGCAAGGGCGGAAGGAATGGAGAATGACTGGACTGGCGGTTGAGAGGTTAAAATCTTCCTGTGATTTGCAGCTAATAAGAAATGGACACAAACTTCCTATGGCTTGTAACTGACATGAAACACACACACACACACACACACACACACACACACACACACACACACACACAGATCAAAGTCAGTACTCCCTATCCTCAAGTGCATCTTCCTCTTTGAGGTCACCCATACTCCCCTCTCAAGTGTGTACTTTCAAATTAAAGCTCCGTCCTTTGCTTTCTGTGACTTGTCCTTGAATTCTTTCCTGTGTCTGAGTCAAGAGCCTGACTCCCGATATGGGTGAAGGATTCCATCTCTCAGGTGGAGACTTACCACTCCCCAAGGAGTCAGCTGTGGCCAGTCGCTGGGCCTAACTGGGAATCTCTCTCTCTCTCTCTCTCTCTCTCTCTCTCTCTCTCTCTTTCTCTGAGGCAATCCTTCCCACACCTGCCACCATCACTCCTATGCCAAGGCAAGTCATATTTGGCCCAGGAAACCTTGATCCCTTCCCATGACAGACCTGGGAGGTCAGGGGCTTCCCAGAAGGTGTGCGGTCAGTACAGCACAGCAAGGCCCGAAGCAGTCCCCTGGGTTGTGGTGCAGACGGACCGCTCTGCAATCCCACGCCAGGGGTGTGGTCACTGCTGGAGAATCCCTGGGACTCGTTCTCCCAGGAGACCACATCCTCCCCCAGGGATCTGGGTGGCAGGCACTTCTGGCGCTAAACAAGCTGTAGACCAGGTTGCAAGGCAACACCACAGGCTTCCATCTCAAGAGAGCTGCAGCTTGAGAAAGCCCGGTGACACCTGCTTTCTGCCTCACCTCTCATAATCATAACAGTTTTCTCATTAGGAACAGAAGGGGCAACTCTCTGGGTTCAAACTCAAGAATTGAAGAGCCAGGCATGGTGGCTCACACCTATAATCCTAGCACTTTGGGAGGCCAAGGTGGGAGAATTGCTTGAGCCCAGGAGTTCAACACCAGCCTGAGGAACATGGCAAGACCTAGTCTCTACAGAAAATGCAATAAAGTTAGCTGGGCATGGTGGCAGTTGCCTATAGTCCCGGCTACTTGGGAGGCTGAGGCAGAAGCATCACTTGAGCCCAGAAGTCGGAGGCTGCAGGGAGCTAGGATCATGCCACTGCACTTCAGCCTGGGCAACAGAGTAAGATCCTGTCATAAATAAATAAATAGCATCAAAAAAGAAACCGAGAGAGAATATATGTTCCAACCCTCTGATTAAAACAAAAAGCCCTTTAAACAGGAGTGAGCCCTCCGTTAGCTGTAGAACTGCCCAAAGCAAAACAATGCCTGGTGACAGGTAGTGACATTCATTGCAAAGAATGAGAGTCTGAAGTACTGGCCTGGCATCCTCGGGACTGTGTCACTGCAAACATGGGGGCGGGGGGCGGAAATGCAGCTATTTCTGCAAAAACGCAAACGGAAGAATGGGAAGGCAGATGGGTGAGCAAAATCAGCCCAGGGCGCCAGCGATCTCCCCCTGTCAGGGTCACCCTGTGGACTCAGGGAGCTGCCACTTACACACATTCCCGGGGAAATGCCAGGGAGTGGGGAAAGAGCCGTGACTGTGGTGACAAGGCCAGCGGGCATGTCTCGGGCCTTCCTTCCGGGTGTTCTCAGGACAGGACGTCTTTCAACACCTCCCGACGCATGTGCCAGCTTGTCAAATGTCCTCCCGTCTCCTCTGGGGCTGGGTAGTGAGGCCTTCCTTCCACATTTTCCTCCTTCCCTCCTTGGGAATGACACATTTTAACAGACCCCTGAGATTCTCTAGGCAGTAAGGACATTGCCTCATCCAGTTTTGATGTCATATTCCCAGAGCCTGCATGGCACAGAATGAGTGGAAGGAAGGAAGGGGGAGAAGAAGGGGGGAGGACAGAGGAAGACGGGGTTGGGGGAGGCAGAAAGGACTGCTGAGTGAGGCACGGTGGTATCTGCTTCATTAAATCACATCTGGTGGTACCGGGTGTCCTGGGCTTCAGGGTCAGATTGCACACTGCTAATCCCTGGCAAATGAGCTGTGTTCCCTTTGGCAACTTTCTTATTTTCTTTGTGCCTCAGTCTCCACCTGAATAAATGAGAGATTGTGATGCCATCCGTTTCTTAAGGCCATCATGAGCATTACATGGCATAGATTATACAAATTGCTGACACAGTGCCTGGCACTTTCAAGGACATGCTAAATCTTAGCCATTACTGGCATTCAAGAAGAAGCCATTCCAATAAAGCCGCCGTGGCCGGGCTAAGTTGGGGGACACAGAGCCCCACTTACTCTGCCTTCTCGCACCTCTCATGGTGCTGGAGAGAGCCCCGGTTCTGCTCCTGAGATATTGGACATCTGTGGAGAGCAGTGGGAATCATCACAGAAGAGGCTCAGGTGCTGACATCACACCTGGTTTCTAATCTCAGATTCATGAGTGACCTCTCTGTGCGGCTACCCTTATCTGCAGCTTAGGGGTGGAAGATGCCAACGGACAGGTGTCGTGAGGATGCACTAAAGGGGTGCGTGCAGGGCGTTCGAGAGAGTTGAACACTCAGCAGATGCTCGATCAAGCTCCTTCCACCTCTGCTGAACTCCCCTCTGCCAAGTGCGTGGCAGTCCGTTGGCATTTTTCAGGAAAGTAGAAGAAATCCCGATTAAATAAGAAAAACAATATAGAAACCGCTCATAGACAAGTGAGATTGTTTTTAAAAACTGAAAAAGAAGAAGAAAACTCCCCACTTCCACGGCTGCACATGAATTTGACACCACGAAGCCCCATTTGGACGTGTGAGGGGTCCTTTCCCACACTTGATGGACGGCTGGAAGTGCCTGGGGCTTCCTCGGCCACACATGTCAGCCTGCTGCCAGCACCGGGGACAGACTGCAGTGGCCTGGCCCTTCCAGAGGCCACGTCTTTAGCAGACAGCAAAAAATGCAAATCAGGAAGCATGTGGACTTCGGAAACGACTCTATCAACTGTCAGACCGAGATGCTCCAAGACGACTGGGTGACTCCGAGCAACAATGAAAAAAGGAGAAAAGCCCATAAATTCCCAACCAAAGTTTCCTAAAGGACTCAAAAACGACAGCTCTCTCATTTCAGATGAGATAACAACCCGTAACACGAAGAAAGGAAATTTTCGGAACCTGCCTCTCAGCCCGGGTGTTGGCTTCAGGGAAAGGGACACGGGGAGGTGTGCGAGGGATTTTGACCGCCGGACCCTCCCAATTCCCCAGCCCCAAAATTAGAGCGGAGGCTAAATTCTAAAAAGGAAATGCAGAAATGAAGAATCAAAGAAAAGGAGAATCATTTGAGTCATTATTTCCAACAATTCCTTCCTCTGTTTTGCTAATTAACTTTTTTTAAAATGTAGAACATTTCTAATATGTGTAAAAATAGAATTTCCATCCGTCCACCCAATACCTTCAGCCTCTCTGCTTTTATCACTCCCCTTCCTCCTAGTCTTTTCTAAGGAACATCTCAGACGTGCTATGGTTCCACCCATGATGTTTCATCCACAGCGCTTTACTGAGCACTGGTATGCTTGCCACCAGGCAGGCAAAAACGAGCAAGCAAGATTTCTTGCCCTCATGAAGCTCATTGTTTTGAAGGGGAAAGCAGCTCTTCTGAAACATCTAAAGTTAATATTTGCGTAACAAGTTTATATAAAACATGCATATAACAAATACTGTAGAAAGCGAACAGAACCAGGCCCGTTCTCGAGTGCTTTACGGTCCCCACCTATAGAATGTCGGCCTGACAACACAATGAAGTAGGTGATTTATTATCCCAACTCCACAGATTAAAGCTGAGGCACGGAAACGTTGGGTATTTTTGCCCAAAGCCGCACAGCCAGTAAACTGGGCGTTGGGATGCACAAAGGTCTACAAAGGCAGAACAAAGGAAGTGGATAAATATATGTGGGGTTGTTGAGGGGTGAGTAGGAGTTCTCCATGTCCTCAAGCAGAGGGAATAGCACCCGCCCATGTCGAGAGAAAGAAAGAGCTCAGCATGCAGACAGTAAGAGTTTTGAAGACAAGCCAGGAACGCCCAAAAATAGGACAGCAAAGGCAGGGAAACCCAGGCTACGGAGGGTTTTAGTGAGCCACGGTGAGGGGCATGGACGTCTCTGTGGCCTCGGATGGCCAGCAGAGATTAAGAAGATGGATAACAAGATCAGACCCTACTAGGAATAGAACACTGGATGGCGTATACATGGGAGACACGGAAGGCCCATCGATGCCCACGTAAACTGGGGCTGATGGGGTGTGAGCCCAAGCAGTGGAAACGGGAATGGGTGTGAAGACATGAAAATAGAAGCCAGATGACACGGGGCTAAACAGGACTTCTGCTGGCTGAAGCGCAAAGCTCTAACAATAGAGAACAAGCACTGCCAATTCTGAGAACTGCTGCCGAGTGCCTCCTCAAAGAACTCGCTAAGAGAGGGCCAGGCTTATCCTGAACACGTCCGACCATCGCCCACCTCCAGACTCTGGATAGTAGCAGCCCAGAAATGTGTCCAGGGTTGCTCTGCATAGCTCGACTGGCCGCCTAGAAAATGTGGGGGCAGGATACTCTCCCAAGCCAAGAGTGGAAACTCAGTGGCCCCAGCATCAACAGGCAGTCAGAAGAGTGAGGAAATTCTTGGGAGAACATGGCGGGCATTACTCAGAGTTCGGTGGGCACAGGATGAGATGGCTGGCCCTTGCTCTGGCGGAGGGAGGGCCGGATCTGTGGGCAGAACTTCAGCAGGGGCAGGAGGGCCCCGGGACCTCGGAGACCAGAGCAACCGGGTCTAATGTCTCCTCCGTGAGTTACGAGGACTCCATGGGAAGGAGGCTACTCCAGACACAGCCTTCTGGACGTCCCAGGAGGAAGAAGCCAGAGCTGTGTTGGTAGCAGCATATCTGAGAGGAAGAGTCCTGCCGTGCTGGTGAGAAAGTCCTGGTCATCAGCTTGGCATGCCAGTGTCCTTGAAAGGGGTGGGCTGTGTGCAGAAAAGACTTAGTGCAGTGGGTCTGACTGGGATCCTTTGAAAGCTCTGTGTACAAACTTGGCCCTTGGTTGGCCTTGGCCACGGTCTGTGAACTTGGAATGTCCCCATCATTCCCAGAATGGGAAGGATGCCCTGTTCCTGACCTGTTTCTACACACCATGTGGTTGACGGTGAACATCTGCTTTCCTTCTGGGAGTTTTGGTATGGGCCTAGCAGAGGCAGCCTGTATCCCAGGCCCCGACAAAAACCCTAAACACTTTGTCTCTTATGAGCTTCTCTGCTTGGCTATATGCCACCACTCCTTGCTGGAGATTTAAGCGTGCCCTGTGTGTCTCTCCCGGGAAGGGTCCTCAGAAGTTCATGCCTGGTTCCCCCATACTTGGCACCACGTGTCTTTTCCCTTTTCCAACGCTGCCCTGAGTCCTTTTCCTGCCACAAATTGTATCTGTGTCATTGTATGCTTAGTCCTGTGAGTCTTCCTATCAATGCATCCAACCCAGAACCCACCATTGCGCCCCAAGAGTGGCACTGCCAGCATCTGGGTGTCTGCCAGACGGAGGGCGCAGATGTCAAATGTGACAGCGTCAGTCATGTAAAACCATTTTTAGACTTTAATTCTTCAGTTTTCTCCTTGAGCTGCTCCTAGAGAAAGCAGAACCAGCACGGGGTGTGGGGGACAGGGAGGAGAACAAATGAAAAAGGAGAAGGAGCCAGGAGAGGGGAAAAGTGAGCCCACTCCACCGATCACAAGCGCCCGAGTCTGGCCTGAGCTGAGAGGGAAGGAAACGGGGGTCCTGGGTGGGGGGCAGGTAGGGGGAAGTACTGAATTTGATTAGACACTAAATTTGGATATTTTAAATATCTGAAAGTGAGACTGTCATGGTAATGAAAAGTAACTAGAAGAAAAAATAGAAAAGTCACGTGATGTGCCTAAAACGTGATCAAGAGGGGGAAAGTATATTTCAGAACAATGTAGGGAAGCAGAATCAAACTGTTTCTTGATCGAATCCTACTAAGCCCAGACCGTTCAGCAGAACCAAAACCCATAGTCTAAACACAAGCAGGTGTTCAATAAAACCACATGACGCACATGGGGAGATAGGTTTGTCTATAATAAAAAGAACACTGGCGTTGGATTTCAGTTCTGGGACTCTCCTAATCTAGCTGATCCTCGCTTGGTGTCTTCATAAATGATCCCCGTTTTATGTCTCCATTTTAATGTGGCCTTGAATTCCAGCCTCACACAAGGGTCACCACGGGAGTCAAGGAGAGAGCACACAGAAAGCTTGCAGCACGCAGAGGGGTGCTCCCGTGCATGTATCTCCTCTACTTGGCAGCCACCCACCGTGCCCCACCCTCTTCAGAGTCGTAGGAAATCTTTAGGAAAAGTGTGATTGGGTAAGGCTGTGTATTATATTTGCGATCTTTATTTTGTTGGCAGGCTTGAGCACTTGCCCGGGGTTGCAGAATATGATCCTGGAATTTGGAGCCAGGAGACATGATCCCTGTACTGCTTACTACCCACTAAGCTGAAAGAACCCCAGGGGAGGGGTCCCGACACAGCCTCTGTGTCCACTGAACGTACTGGACACCATCTTCCCCTTGCGCATCACTGGTCTATCATTTTCCTCAATTTGGCTTGTGTTTCCTTCCCTATTAATTTCGCTATGACGACAGATTGAATTTGATTTTTTTAAATAAGACATCTCCACATCCTTCCAGAACACATCTCCGTCCACTCCTCAGATAACGCCGACATGCCTGGGATTCCAAGGAGGGAAGACACCGGATTCCATCAAAGCCAGTCAGAGGTGTTCTCAAGGCAAGGCTGCATCACAAACGTCCCACCACAGCCCTGGGATGTTTCTTTTTTTAATACATTTTAAAGATGTGGGGCACAATTCAGGATTAGGCATACAAGTAGTTATCATACAAGTAAAATTTGGGCCTCCCTTTGGTCCCCACTTTGCCTTGTTTGGGATTGGCGCCCTTATTGATGCTGTGTCCCCCCGCCCACCATACCCTGGTAGCATCCCGCTACTGCCAATCCCTTTCTTAAAGTGTTATGGTCATTGTTCAGGGTCTGCTTATGAGTGAGAACAAATGGTACTCTGTTCTTTGTTTCTGAGATAGAGCACTGAGTATGACGGACTCTAAATCCATCCAAGTTGCTGCAAAGTCCGTATGTTTGTCTTTCTTTATGGCTGCGTAATATTCCATTGTGTATATGTACCACTTTTTTTATCCAGTTCAGCTTTGAGGGGCAGTACAGTTGGTTCCATGTTTTTGCTATTGTGAATAGAGCTGCAATAAGCATGCATGTGCAGGTATCTTTTTTGAGGAAAGATTTGAGTTCCTCCAGATATATTCCAAGTAGAGGAATTGCTGGGTCATATGGAAAGTCAATTTCTAGTTCTTTCAGAAATCACCACACTGTTTTCCAGAGAGGTTGCA